>JANHJO010003858.1:59301-71768 GCA_032468235.1 Pseudoxyrhopus heterurus | reverse complement strand
AGGTTGCCTCAGGGTTCTTTCCTATCCAAGTATATTTCTGAGTAAAGCCTATTATTTTTAATGGACTTTGTCTCTGGCTCCTTGTGTGGATATTAGCGACCCTGAAGATCACTTATCCCCTCACAATTCTGTTACTTAAGGCGTAGCCTAATGGTGGTTTTATACGTAAAATGCAAAATCAAATTTATGTTTAGCTTTATAATTACTACTTCCCTGCACATATTTAATGTTTATTATAATAAGTTTTATTACATCATTATTTACAATACTCTACTCTTAAATATGCATAATTTTCAAATCCTACCATCCTCCAAAAGCTACAAATATGTTTCTGTCTATAGTATGCCTGTATATTAGAACCTTGAACACCAAATAAAGAATAGTCTCTATTGCCTGAACAGTTGCAATTCTTGCTTCAAGTTGTTCAATAAACTATATAAATGAAATCCTGGTGGTCAGGAAAAAGGAAGAAAATAAATCCCATCCACAAGTTCACTGGGGGAAGAAAGGATAGGAAAGGTAGGGAGATACACCTGGTCAGTGGATGGGGTAGCACTGCCTCAAAAAAACTCAGTGTGTAATCTATGGGGTTCTCTTGGACTCCCGACTCCTATTTAAGGAGCAGGTGGCAATCATGGCCAGGAGGGTCTTTGTGCAACTGAGTTATGTACAATTTACTCCCTTTCCTGGACCAACAATGCCTACTCACAGTCACTCATGTCTAGTCACCTCCTGTCTTGACTATTGCAATGCGCTCTACACATTGCCCTTGAAAAGCATCTGGAAGCTTCAGGTGGTTCAAAATCAGCAGCCGGCATGGTTTTGTGGAGATCTCGGTGTGCATATGTGTTAGCTCTCCTTCGGGAGCTGCATTGGTTGGTGATTTGCTTCTGGGTGCAATTCAAGGTGTTGGATGTCACCTTTAAAGCTCTTCATGACTTGGGAGCAGGTTACCTGAAGGACTGTCTCTTGCCAGTCACATCCACCTGACCCACTAGAGCAGGAAGGCAAGGAATGTTGTGAGTTCTGTCCCGTAAGAAGGTATATCTGGCGGGACCCAGAAGAAGGGCCTTCTCTGTGGTGGCTCCCTCCCTCTGGAATATCATCCTTTTAGAAATTAAACTGGCCCCCACTTTGACACTCTTTCATAAGGCCCCGAAGACTTGGTTTTGCCACAGGGTCTGGGGAACTTATAGTGAGATGGAGCCCATCAAACGGCTTATTTGATTGTGTGTTGTCACTGGGGGTGGATGGAGTTAGTCTTTTTTTTTCTATAATTGTTTTTATTGTTTGTAAGCTGCCTAGTGTTGCTGTGAGTGACTAGGCAGCAATATACATTTTCTAAATAAATAAATAATGCCTGGACCTACCAAAATCCACAATTGTCTTGTATGCATTACTTTTATGCTCAATCTATATATGTATATGCATAGGTAGTGCTCATCTTGCCATAATCAGGACTGAAAAAATTGTCATTAGGCAGCCTCATAGGACTGTACCCAATTTTATAAACTTTTTAGCTGTGGTTGTTAATCGAATCATCATGGTCATTAAGAGAGACATCATGGGACTGTGACATGCAATGTTCCCTGCCAGCTCCCCCACTGACTTCCCCCAATGGGAAAGCCAGATTCATTTAACAATCATGTTCTAACTCAATAACTGCAGTGAGTCACTTAACAAGTGTGGCAAGAAAGGTCACAAAATGGGACAAAACTCACCTAATAAATGTCTAACTTAGCAACATAAACGTTGAGCTCAATTGTGGTTGTACACTGAGGACTACCTGTAATTATGCAGACTGGAACTGGTCCAGAAGGTCCATACAGGATTTTAACTTTGCACATGTTAGTGAAGTAGGTAGTGTGAAAAATATCTGATTCAGGAATCAGGAAGTTTTATATAGCAGAGCACACCCAAGTTACCTGATTTCAAGCAATACAAGAACTGTATATCATATCTGTATTTAGTTGAAACTTTGTAGATGTCTGCTTGTGGTTAACAATTCACCAAAAATTCGAAGTCATTTAGAAATGTTATTTTTTTCATGCTAGGACTTTTAAATTTTTTTTGCATTTATAATATGTCCTTAAGTCATATCTGCTTTCACTTTAAAATTTTAGGGGATGTGTCCTTTTTAAAACAAGAATTCCAAATCTTTGATATCAAGCCTATATGAGGTCTTAAATGGGATTGTGAATTAAAATCAATTTGACTTTCTTATCAATATATTTTATTTAGTATTTGAAAAAAATTGTTGCACACATGCAAAAATATAGGTTCTTAATATGCTATAGAACTTCTCTATCTGTACAATGAATTTACAAAAAAAATCAACATTTTATCTTAACTCCTTTACTATTTTAAATTAAAGCCATAATTCACTGTTCCTTATTTAATTGAAAATCTGATTAAGAAACACAAATCCATCTGAGGATTAAATATACCCATTATGGCAAACATTTCCTACTTCAGTGCAAAATAAGGATTTAAAAGCAAGTCTTTCAGAAGAATGGTGTTTTTTATTGATCAGAACTAGAACTTGATATAGTAAGAACTGTCAAAATTTCATGTGAATAATTCAAAATAGAATCTGGTTGTTCGTGCTTCCTTAAAAGCATTGAAACATGCTAAACCTCTTTATAAAAAATGCTACAATATAGGAAGCAAAATTATATTTTTCAATAGACATGTTTCAAAGCAATGAGGTGATTCAGTTCAATATTATTACTGTATGCTACCATGATTTGATATTTTAAAGATGTATCATTTACGTGTAATAGATATTTAGAAATCTCTGTATTTTTCAAACATAAAGAAAGCAATAGCAACTTCCTGACATGTCCTACCTGGAAAAAGTGAAGGTCTTTTCTTAGGGCGTCTCGGATGAATGGGTTCTAAATTCCTAATATTTCTTTGATACTTTCCTTTAATGTCATTTCTGAGGAGTTCCGATGGTAGACTACTCCGTCTTAATTTATAATCAGCTTGGTATGAAGTTAATTGACACTTAGTTGTAAAATGAAGATTACTGTCACCAATTGCCATTGCAGCACATATATTAAAACAACTATTCAATTTCTGGAAACAAAACAGCTATGGAAGCAGAGTTGCAGATCAATCAAATCTCTTTTACTGATGAAAAGCAGTCACCAACCATTTCTAATGCTTAGCCCAGCATTTGTTCGGTAAGTTTAGCAAGTGTGAATAGGCGTGGGCAGAACTGAGTGTAGAATTACCACCAAGTCCCTCCTTTTAAAAGTCAAGTACCTCAGGGGAGGAGGCATAACAAAATCATTAATGCAAAGAGAGACATGTAGATTACTGACAAGGTTACCTGACTAAGCTCATCAACTCCCATTACTGCAGAGTAAAAAACTGGTTTTGAAAGGCTGCGGTAATTCATGCTTCACTGTTCATGTTTCTCTGCTTAGTGACAGATCAAACGCAGAGACATGTCTCAGTAAATACAGGAGCTCTGTAATTTAGTATGTACTGTTATTTGTTTAAAGATCAGATGTGAGCAAAACATTATTTCATTTAACGTGTATAACTGAACAGTGTAGCTGTTTTCAATCTACTGCTTTGAAGACGGTTTGGATCACAAGTTCCATAATGCCACCCAATACTGAATTTATTTAATGAGAATGATTGGATTAATAATCCCACAGGTTAGAATATGTCAAGTTAGGGAAGATGGCAGTATATTATTTATTTTGAGAATGTTAACTGTTTGACACCTATACATATATTCAGGATTTATAACAGATTTCAAACCTGCAAACCTGGAATAGGAGTACTTTTCTATAATCACTTAATACATGGATAGAAAAATACATCATTGCAATTTATTAGTTTAAATTCATGTGAAATCTAATGAAACCACAAGTACAACTTGTTATTGTATTGTTTTATGAATTTCAATATATTTATGTTAAATAAAATTAAGTTCTTCTCTCCGACATTCTGTATTTCTGTAAAGACGTATTATACTTTTAACTAGATTGCCTCCTGAAGCTATTGATAAAGTGGAGATGCTGAGCTAAACTTTATTAAAAAAAATAAATCATGCAGGTGTTGCAGATGGCAAAGAAGTTACTTTATTTCTATGCAGTATTATAAAAACAACCCTGTTAATACGCTTTAATTCTTCAAAAGCTACACAAAACCTGTGTATAAGAAATCTTGCATTAATTCAGTTTCTATGCTTGTTTTCATCCATCCTTCGGCATAGTCAACAAACTCCCTAGATACCCTGGGGCAAGTTCAGTTAATTGAAGTACAGATGGTAAAGTTTCAACAAGCTTTGTTTGCACAGCTAAAACTTGAATAACTGCTACACAGCTTTGTAAACATGTTTACACCTGGACAATTTTTCTGTTTTTCTACTTCTCCTTTCTCACTTCTTGCCTCTGATTTAATCTCTCCAAAAGCAAGTCTCTTTTTTACAATTAAATAGATAAATTGATATAATATCATTCAAATCTTCCTCTCAAAGCTCAAATCTAAATAGAGCTTTGGGTTTAAATGTGAATCTTCTGCAAGCTAAATAAAGTGACAACTTATATAGCTCCTGACCTTTTTCTAAAATATAGTTGGATTTTTATGTTTGGAATTATATGCCCAGCTATATATTATGATGCATTTTTCTTCGGTTTGGATTTATTTATTACTGCCTGCCGTGAACCTTTATTTTTGAATAGGTGCAGTTCAAATAAATAGAAATGTCAAAATCCAAAATGCCAGTGTTTGAATGTTTTTAGCTGTAAATTTCCCTAGGACATAGTGAAGGACCATAAATGCCAACCAGTTATTTGACCATAATCCAATATACAGGCTCCTATGTCTATGGTAAAGGTATTTTCCAATCCTAGGGAATATGAATGTCCAAGAGCCTAGTAAACCATGAATTATGAAGATCAGGACTCTATCCCATGCAGAATTCAATATGTCTAATGCAGTAATTCATAAAATTAGTGGTTAGCATAATATAAACTGCAGTGGACATGCTGATTTAGAAAGGGAAAAGACGTCTGTGTATACTCAAGGATAATTTATTTGGCTCTGATCCTACACTCTCAGGCGATAAAAAAGAAACTCCACCTCACCTTCTGGGTGTGGTCATATGTCTCTTTAGTCATTTTTTCTGCAGGCTAAACATACTCAGATCCTTTAACCTTTTCTCACAGAGACCCTTCACCAAGAGCTGTGATGGTGCAGTGGTTAGAATGCAGCATTGCAGTCAAACTCTGCTCACTGCCAGGAATTAGATCCTGACCAGCTCAAAGCTGACTCAGCTTTCCATCCTTCTGAGATGGGTAAAATGAGTTTTTAGATTGTTCAGGCAATATGCTGACAATGCAAACCACTTAAAGAGTGCTGTAAAGCACTATGAAACAGTATATAAGTTTAAGTGCTATTGCTATCTTTGGAGTTCTCATCTGACTTTACTCCTTGAATCTATGCTCTTGTTAATACATTTCAATATAATATTTGCTTTTTTAGCCACACTGTTGGCTCATGTGATTGGCAAGGACACCCAGATTATGTTTACATGTACTAATGTAAAACCAGGTCATCCTATCCAATGCTCATGTCTTAAATTTTCCTACCAACCTGAAGAATTTTATTTCTGTCATCATTCCAGCCCACTGTTCAGGCAAGTCTAGATCTTTTTGAATATTCTCTTTTTTGTCTACAGTGTTAGCTAAACCTATTTATTTATTAATCAAATTTATATGTTCACCTGGAAAGTTGACTGGACAGCATAAAAAAATAAATATAAAAAAATCATTACCTACAGCTATCATATAGTAGTTATTAAAACATTAAAAATTATAAAAGTAGAATTAAAAAAGAAAATTATAATAGATAGGACAATGTTGATAATAATAGAATCACCTCACAGATTCCACCCATCCCCTCAAGTTCCAAATAGTTCCGGCATAACCAGATCTTGAAGACCTTCAAAAAGCTCAAGAGTGATGAGGCTGATCTTATCTCTGGAGGATGGAGGGAAAGGATTCCATAATATGGACACCACAGCAGAAAAGGGCCACTGTCTGGGGCTGGCCAAATGTAATATCCAAGACAACAGAACACATAACATGCTAATTCTACTAAATCTGGTGGGATGGGCAAATGAAATTGAGAGGAGTGATTCCTCAAATAACCTAAAGCTATGTAGGACTTTACAGGTCAACACCAGCACTTTAAATTGGACCTAGAAACAAACTAATACCAATGCAGCTCATAAAGTGTAACATGCACTCTTCCAGTAACACATAACAGCTTGTACCACTGCATTTTTCAGATGCCACTGACATTTCTGGGTACACTTTAAGAACAGCCTATGTAGAGTACATTGTAGGGCCTCTTAATCCAGGAATGGGTGCAACTGGTGCACAATACAAAGTTGTAGAAAGACCTTCCTAGTATAACTCCACCTGCTCCTTGGGCAGGAGTTTTGAGTTCGGAAGACACCGAGATTGTACACAGGGTTTGTTTGGGATAGCACAATCCCATTTAGCACTTGAAACAGTATAGTCCTAGAATAGAGGGCCTTCAAACCCCAAATCTCTTAGTCTTGCCAGGATTCAGTTGAAGCCTGTTGTTCCCCATCCAGACCTTCAGAGTCTCCAGACATCAGGATAGGATATACAGAGCATTGCTTAATCTACTAGGGACAGAGATATATGTTTGGATATCATTGGCATATTGATGATACCTTACCCTATGGTGATGGAGAAGCTCACCCAAGTTTAATATAAATGTTAAATAGAAGAAGGAGAGCACTGACTCCAGCAGCACTTCACATCAGAGGATCCGAAGACAGGGTATTTCTACTTGGCAATGATATGTATCTATTTTATACTGTTTTAATTGTATTTAATTTTTTACATTTTATGATGTACGCTGCCCAGAATCACCTGGGGAGCTGGGCAGCTATAGAAATCAAATAAATAAAATCTGGAGAAAGGAGGTGAACCACCACAACACTATGCTGCCCACCTAAACCTTCTGAGTCAATCCAGAATAATACCATGATTAATAGTATCAAAAGCCACTGAGAGGTCAAGTAAGGCAAGGATGGAGTCTGCACATGTAATAAGTGTGCTGTTATTCAAGCAATTGATAGACCTGGTGAACAACTCAGGGCCCAAGGCAATATCCTCTGGCACTCTGATATCATCCCCCAAATTAAAATGGGGCTAATTTTGGGGGGCAGTTTTTTTAGCCATCTGTAGATTCATCTAACAGTAGTACCATCCAGCCCATATTTTCTTATTTTATGGAGACTATAATGAAACACTCTCTCAAAAGTTTGCAAGTTCATACTCTACTTATATATAACACCATACTAGTCTATTAAATTAAATAAGACAGAGTCTGATACGAATTTGTGAAAACCCTACACTGGCTCCTCTTAATTTTCCTATTCTTTCTCACCACAAGCATGTTGCTTGATATTCTCTACAAAGACATTGCTTATATAAACATCAAATTGACAGGTCTGCAATTTTCTTTCTTTTTGAATATAGGAATAATATTCTTTCTGCTCCAATTTCCTGGGTTCTCACCAGAAATTCTTGAAGATTGCCAACAGGTTTCTTAGATCATCTCTGCTAGTCCTTCTGTACCTATGATGCAATACATCTGACCTTAAGGTACCTGAATACATTTCAATTAGCTAAATTCTCTCTTACTTTCTCTTTATGTTTCCTAAGCTGAAGTTCCTTCATTTTCCCAGTGGAATAACAATGATCCAGTTGAGCTCCATTTTCCCTCTGAGAGAAAACAAGTTCAAAATAAGATTTAATCCCAAGTTACCACTTCACCACTTTCTCTTCGTAATAGACTTGCACCCTCTTTGGCTTTCTTTTTATTTCTACCATTTCAAACAGCATTTTTGTGTTGTTTGTTTTGGTGTCTCTGGCTATTTGAAAGACAGATCATCAGATTTAGAAAAGCTTTATTTATATTTTCCACCTGGAAAAGAGGCCTAGAAAAAACTCTCACCATGATATCATGTTTGTTCCTCTCTCTTTTTCAACAGAATTAATTGAAAAATTAAGCTTTATAGGAGATGCTATGATAATTTGCTGAAAAATTAAACTTTATAGGAGATGCTATAATAAATGAAGTATTTTGATAACTTGATTTAATATTATTCCCACAACATTCTTGAAGAAAACTAAAACTAACTTTGAAAATAATAATTCTGTCATTCAGCTTTTCCAATGAATCCATTCAAAGGGATTTATTCTGTAGTTTAAAAGAACCACAGCACTAGTTCAAATCTAACTAATGCTAATTTTGACATAACAAAGGCACTCCACTCCACCCTTTCTTATACCGCAGTACTTCTCCAATTGCTTAGGGCCAAGCTTTTAAAACACTATCTTACAACTATATCAAATATTATTATACATATGCATGCTTCAACAGGTTCCCTATATACAGGAAGGAATCATTCGAAAGCACTGAAGAAAAAGTAAGTATACTTTGGAATGCTAAAATATTCTTCCATGGGACAAGGAAAAGAAGGGTTCCACTTCAGCAACAGGGACCAACATTGACTAGTAGGAAATAAAAAAATAGTTTATGCAAAGTTCAAAATTATATTATTGTTTGTTTGGTTTGAGCTTAATGTGCTGTGTAAATCACAGTTTATGGCTTAGCACAGTGTGTGAATCCAATAAACTGTCATTTATTCAATAAATAATGTTTAAGCAAACTTTTGGCTTGGTACAGTATGTGAAACCAGTCTATATGCCTTTGCATTTTCTTTCATGTTAGAAACTCTATTGCCAGGGAGTTTCAGTGAACATAATGCTGTTGAAAGAGCACTCTAATGCACTTGATATGATCCTTTCTGACAGGTTCTTCTTGCAGCTTGTATTTCTTTGCATTTTATTTTGTTTTAGTCTTGGGTGTGACATAGGATTTCTGAATTATTCCTCTCTTAACCGGCCAAGAACAAACTTTGACTTTTAACTCTAGCTTATGCTTCATTTTTTTATGAGTAGAAGAAATCAAGGATCCTATTTCATGTATAATGCTAAACAAAGAATAGGCAATCATTGTCTTTGCCTGCCTGCCAACAGGAAAAATCAAATGGGATTATTCAAGCAAAATGCACTGCTCACCCTTAAAAAATTATGATATTTTGATATATGCATATACTGCCAGTGTAAAAACCTCTAATGATCATGTAGAATATAAGAAGAAGAAAAATTGAAATCTTTGCCCCATTTTCCCAAACTATTTTGCACTGAGCTTAATTCTCATTCTCTCCCCCCCCCCACACCTCTTGAGTCACTTTTGATTCCTGCGAAATCCCTGCAATTTTCTTTGGAAGTGTTTTGCAAGTGTCTGCTTCCTAGGGCTGAGACAGAGTGACTGGCCAAAGGTCACACAGCTCGTTTTGTGCCTAAGGCAGGATTAAAACTCATGGTCTATCAGTTTCTAGCCCTGATACCTTAACCGCTACACCATTATCTGCTTTTTCTTGTTGTTCATAATAGATCTGATTTTTAATAATTTGGGCAGTTTTGGTCTTTTGGATGAAATCTAACAAATTAAATGTTGATGAGAAGAACTTTAGAAGTAATAATTACTAAATGATACAACAAAAAACAATATTTTTCCCAAAGAAAAGAGAATAAAAATATTTCAAAGCACCATACATTTTCCATCATAATCTACTTCCGAGTTTCAATAAATCTAATTAGATTTATTTCTAAATAAGTGTGTACAGCACTATATACTTTATCAATGACATTGATTAGTTGTCAAATTATTTACATGTGTTAAATAAAAAGCTATAACATTTACTCAGTCTAGTAGATAGCTTATTATCAGAAAACATGACAAATATTGATCTTCAGGAATAAAGTCTTTAGGCTGTACAAAAATCTTGCTTTAGGCATAATTTTTAATTATTCCATGTTATGTATAGGCATTTGGACAATACCAGTGGATTTTTCTACAGTTGAAATCGGTTTCAATAAAATGAAAATATGCTTGTCTGTCCAATCAAATTCAGAAAAAAAAATTGAACATGGTCCCCGGGCTCTTCTATTTCTAATGCAGTTCATTAGAAATACACAACATAATTTTCGCTTTTATCACAATAGACATGTATTTAAGCAACAAGTACCTTTCCACACTTCTAGAAATTATGCTTGGTCAGGTTATATCTTGCTACCTAATCACTATTACTGATGAACTATCTTTTAAAACACCTTCAGATTCACTGATAGGAAATTACTTTCAGTGCCATTATTTATCTATTGTCCTACTTCGAATTTCTACATTCAAGCTTCTTTTCTGGTTTCTGTGTACCCATCCTGATGCTAAAATGTTTATCTTTAATGTTCTAGAACCTGGGAAATAGAAAAGAGTTTCTAATTTAGAAACTTTTTAATTAGTGCACAAAATTTAATATTGCAATGATTATTGTGATTCAGTATGTAATCATAATTTGCATAACATTAGATCAGTCCAATATGCATGTATCACCAAGTTGGATTAACATTAAGCATCAAAGAGAGATAGACTGGATTTACTTGTCATTTATTTTTGAATCATTATTGATATTTATCCATTACCAGGAATTCTATTAACAGCATATACATGTCAAAAGAAAACAAAAGCCAATTTTGTCTATCAGTTTTAAAGATGAAAGTAACCCACTGAATTATTACTTTTTTCTATAGATTTTATTTTTTCCTACTTGATACTATTTCACATTCTTTGAGCAATAAAATTTAATAATCTGCTGATTATACCTGAATTTAGTCATATGTGATTTCTATGACAATATACATATCCAATGTAGTCAGGGTTCCTGGTGTATAAAACTGAATGAATACGAATAGAGTAAAGGCTAAGTATTGAATTGGTTCTTGCAAATGCTTCAGAGTTGCAGCAAATTACATTAGCAAATTTACTTAGCATATTTAGTAAAGATTTCATTATTTGACTGAGAATTTCCAAACAGGTTGCAGTTGAACTGGCAAAGGAACAAGAATCATTTCCGGATATGTTCCCTCATGGAAGACATACAATCTTTTAAAAAATGTCCTTGGCATTGTTCCACAAGGTGAGTTAATCATATTAATGGAGGAAAACATCTAATTAAAGAGGGAAACAGCTTGAAATATTTCATCACTATCCAAAGTGTACTTAACAAACTAAGATGTTTATAATGGATGAATATTATTTAAATGTTTTAAAAATTGATAATATTTGAATGTCAGTCTATTTAAATTCCCTAAACAGGCAATACGAGGGAGGGAGGGAGGGAGGAACCAATTTGCAATTGCAGTTTAAACTGAGAAATCAACAAAATATCCAAAAAGATGATAAGATAATGGGAAGCCATTTCCACACTTTTGTAAAAAAAATTATATGGCTATGTCTGCAGCTACCAGGAGCTGTGCTTAATATATGTTCAACTTTTGAAAAAAATAAATTAGATATATTGATACTGAGATATATGAACTGGAACTGAAGTTCATAACTGTTGTGCCCTCCATATTTGGGAATTACAACTTCTAAAATGGTTATTTAACAAGATCTGTAAAATGTGTACACTGGAGCTACCAACTCTGGGATTCAAAAATATGGATGACCCCTAAATGTCTGATATAGAAAAATTTAACTTTTCCTCCTATTTAGTGGTCATCCAAATTTCAATAGCCCTAGTCACCTTTCATTTCAGTTCTAAAACCTACTGAAATTTTTTACAGAAAGTTTCCAACATATGAGCAGGAAGGAAGCTATTTGATGACTGAATTTAAACATTGCCCTAAATTACCATTAGGTTAATTACTGTTAAATAAGCTTCATTTGCCTGAATTTTTGCAACATACTAAACCAAAACCCATGATTTGGGTTTATTAAAATATACAAAGCCAAAGCCAAAACTAAACCTCCATTGAAATCCATTATGACTTAAAATAATGCATGTATGCTAACCATTCTGTATAATAGAATTCTCTGTTCTGTAGTTTAATTTTTAAAAGAAAAAGCACTGATTTTAATTTTAACTTTATTCCATGTTTCTTTTGTCTATTTTTCAAATTCTTTACAGGGAAAGACAACTATTCTCCCCAAAATAAGATGGAATTGGTTGGGGAAGGAGAAGAGAACTGGTTTTAGCTCCCCTCCCTCCCATGATAAGAAGGATTACCAAACACAGCGCTGTTCAGGACATTTCAGATGGTGAGAAAATGGATTTTTTTTTATTTATTATTTGTCAAACATATATTGGTACAGTATGAACATAAATATAAGCATAAGCATATATAATATATATATATATATATATATAAACAAAAACATATATAGAATATATACAGTACAGACCAAAAGTTTGGACAAACCTTCTCATTCAAAGAGTTTTCTTTATTTCCATGACTATGAACATTGTAGATTCACACTGAAGGCATCCAAACTAT
>JANHJO010003858.1:5665-16959 GCA_032468235.1 Pseudoxyrhopus heterurus | reverse complement strand
AGATCCAGACTTTCTATTACACAGGTTGAAAGTTGAAACCCATCCCTGGCCACGCCCACCAAGCCACATGACCAAGCGATGCCCACCAAGCCACGCCCACAGAACCGGTAGTAAAAAAAATTGAATCCCACCACTGGATGCATGCATAAAAATATCATTAAATATTCATTGACCCTTTCCAATATATGTTAAGTTACCCCATCCGCAGCTACTGTATATGATTAAGGAGCAAACCTTAAACTGATTTGCACAGATGATGTTACCTAGTTCGGTAATGAAACATTTGCAAATAAAAACCCAGCTCAGGAAGCATGAAGGACTCCACAGCTTGACCCTGAGCTACATACAGTATATTCTCTTCTGTTGGTTCCTCATCCTATATAAAAGATAGAGATATATCCATTAGTTAGCTAACAACCAATTTCATGCTTTTTTAGGCTCACAAATAAACCAATTACCCTGGAATATAACATAAATTGTCACTAGGATTTTTTTTTTAGATTATTGTGTATTGCCAGAGCTCTCATCATTGTTCTCATAGTTGGCTTCAAACATTTGCTATGTTATAATTTGTTTAATCATGTTTTGGGATGAAGCATAGTTGACTGACTCACATAATTCACTAAGTTATAAACTATGCTTCATTGAATAACCCATAATTGATTGTAATATAAAATAAATTATAAATTATAGTTTACAAACCACAGTACCTGAGCATGCTCTATAACTTGAACCAAAACCCAATAGCCGGTTTATATTGTTACGGCCACGTTATATCAGTAATATTAGATTTTGCACTATATTGACTCAAAGGTTTGATGTAAATATTTTGTGAAATGCTCATATGGCAAACAGACTTTGTGACCTACATTGCTCGCTGAAATATCTTCAGATAATTAAAAAAAACTATAAAATAAGCACATCATTTCTAATTAAACAAAATCATTTTACACGTTCAAAGTGTTTGCTATTGAACAAACAGTATTTTAAATTAATATTTCAATGTAATTTTGGCTACAGTCTGTACACCAACCTTCTACAACCTGATGTTTTCAGAATACTGATTACAGTTCCAAAATATGATTAACACATCTGGGCTGAAAAAAAATCAGATTTCTACTATATGGTGGCAAAGAGATCCATAAAACTATAACATTTGCTATCATCTAGTGGTCATCCGATTTTTGCAGTCCAGATACGATAGCACAACTTAAAGCTTTGGGAACTATAGTAGAATGTAGTCGATGAATCCCAGCTGAATAAAACTTCTAGAGTTATTTAGAACAATGATCATGTCAGGAGAAAAGTTAACACACATATGTGTGAAATTTGCATATAAATATGAAGTTTAAAATAATGTTCAAGTTTAATTAGAAAAGCAATGATCTTTATAAGCAAAGAATGTGCTTGGTTACCTAGGAGTATAATCAACCCAGAAAAACAAGAAACATGTTGAATTCATTTAAAAAAATCGATGTGCTTCTATGGCAGACTTTTTCTTCCGCTACAGACAACATTTGCTTATCTCCCCTCCACTCCCGAATCTAGATACTGTATATTGTTAAACTGCTGCATTCCTATCTTTCTCTGTATCTTATTTTGGGTTGTGAATACTGAGTTGTGGGTTTTCCATTCAACTGAAATGCAACATGTTTTGGATGAGAATTGGTTAATTTCTTCATCTGATTTGCACATGTGGATTAAATTTGCTCTTTGACTGTGCATATTGGCTAAAATGTGTGAAAGGTTACCAGGACAAAGAAAGTGATGGGCCATGGGAAGACCCAAGAATGGATGAGAAGATAGTTGTTTGATGAGTTTCATATATATCAGGTAGTAGCGATTGGGAGTTTGTGGAAGAGGGAACCATCTTAGGTATAAGTGCCTTCAGTATTCTATCTTTCCAGTGCAGAAACAGACATTTCATGTAAATAGGATATAGACAAAAACAATATTGTACCCTAAAATCCATTTTTGTTGCAAAATATGGGCCCAGGAATTGGAGTAACCAGCAAATCTTGTAGGAACAGTGATGGCCTGCTGCTTGGTCAGGTGAACTGGTAGTTGTGATCACAGTTGTTATGTGAATCACTGCAGCTATTAACCATGAAGCCAGTAAGCAAATCTGGCTTCCCGTATTGACTTTGCTTGTTGGAAGATGGCTGGGAAGATTACAAATGGTGATCATGTGACCCCATGAAGTGTCATAAATACATGCCAGTTTTCAAGCACCCAAATTTTGATCACGTGACATGGGGATGCTATAATGGTCATAAGTGTAAAAACCAGTCATAAGTCACTTTTTCCAGTGCTGTTGTAACTTAGAACTGTCACTAAATGAATGATTGTAAATTGAGGACTACCTGCACTTATTTCGGAAGACAAGGTAGCTTTGTGAAATGCCAAAGATAACATGTTTGAAAACTAAACAATTTTCTCCATCAATATTATAAATTCAAGTGTGAAGAGGTGTCTAACTCATAATAAGATCAATCATCTGCATACAAAATAGCAAGCTGGCTCATCCAAAAATATCCAAAATCCATATCAGAACAAAAGCCAATTCAAAGGCAAACAATAGTGATGCTATCTAAAAATAGCAAATGTCCTTATCATTGGATTAAGTTGGGTTGATAAAATTATTACTTTAATGTGGATTTTGGAATCATGCATGTTACATGTACAGTGTCAAGGTCACATGCTACATCTCATAAAAGGGCGCGCCTTTATTTTAAATGCCAAGACAATCTCCAGAGGGTTAACTGTCAAGCAAACGTTGACAGCTACTCCATCAAAGAACTATGCTCGCTACAGTTTTTACTTACTTAGAATCTTTCATATATGAAGTATGGTCAACGAAAACCTGAAAAAAAACACGTCTCCAAATATTGTCTAATCATGCTGTAATCTCATGATGATAGAAAAGCAAATCAAAACCAGTTTTTTATTAATAAGTCAGTACATAAGGAGTTACATGAAAGATGCATTTCAAAAGGTATCCAGACATGTCCTCTATTAAGACATTGACATTCATCTTACTTTAAGAGCAAATGTGACAGGATAACTAGCAGCATGAACCAAGAAATCCTGGATTCATTTATCAGCCATAAATTCAGTAAATTGCTGTAGGTAAGCCATTGTTCCTTTTGGCTTTAACCCATCTGTCAAACGTGGAAATAATATCAGTTTACCTTACAGGAATGTTGAAATGTGTTTGAATATTAGTATTAGAATATTAGTATTCTACTACTGCTACTACTACTACTACTATTACTACTACTACTACTACTAATAATAGTATAATATTATATAATATAATAATAAAATCGCTGTACCAGGAGACACCAGAGTAGAAAAAAATGAACTGGAAAAAATCACGAAATATCGCGACCTGGCCATCGAAACTACACGGTGATGGATGAAACATGCAACAGTGTTACCCATTGTCATCGGGGCACTTGGTACCATGTCCAAGAATTTTATAAAACACATCAGGAAATTGCAGCTTCCTGTAATAACACCAGCGGAACTGCAAAAAACTACGCTACTTGGAACATCGTATATTTTAAGAAGATACTTGATTGATACCTAGGACACTGGCAGCAACCCATATCAACCATTAGCACCAGTCACTGGTATTTGTGATACATTTTTAAATGTGCAGTTGACTGAGTTTCATGTTTAATGAATAAAAGGGATAATAATAATAGTAATAGTAATAACAGAATATCAAACCAACAGCCTTACAAATGAATGTGTATGGGGTGCCCAGATAAAGCAATTAAAAGTTGTGGACATTTTAAATGCTTTAGATGTGGCAACAGAAAATGTTGTTGGCACCTTAAAGACAAAGGGATTGGTTATTAGCTACATGTTGTTTTGAGAACTGGAATTCAGTTTTTTTCTGAAACAAAAGCTTATATCATAATATATGTGTTATTTCTCAAAGGTATTTAATGTATGCAATGTAGTTACGCATGTATGTAGTTGTGTAGGTATTTATGTATAATACCTAAAAATATTGAGGCCTTTTGGTTCATGCAATATATGTGGGTTAAGGTATCATAAATCTCTTTCTGCTTCTAATGCCACTTCACTATCACTCTGGAAATTATAAATAATCTTACTTTGTTCGATAACCAGTAGCAAATGCACTGATCGAGGAGCACAAATTACTGCCCACACTGCTGCATTCTGCACCAGCTGTTGCTTTCAGATGGTCTTCAGGGGCAGCCCTGTGAAAATAGCAATAGCAATAGCACCCCATAGTGCTTTACAGCACTCTCTAGGCAGTTTGAAGGGTCAGCATATTACCCCCAACTGAGTCAGCATATTGCCCCCAACAATATGAGTCCTCATTTTACCAACCTCGGAAGGATGGAAGTCTGCATCAACCTTGAACTGATCAGAATCGAACTCCTGGCTGTGGGTAGAATTAGCCTGCAATACTGCATTCTAACCACTGTGCCACCACAGCTCATTACATACAAATACAAAAGAAAATGCAAACAGTGGAAAAGAGGGAGAGGAAAAAGGGACAAGAAAGAAGTTCAGGATAAAAGGGAAAACAGAAATAAAAACAATGACTTCTGGCTCTTTTTTGCACAAAAAGTTAGCAATATTACAGCCTCAACTTTTTTACTTTTACATACTACAGGTAGTCCTCGACTTATGAGCCCATTTCTGTGGCTAAACAAGACAATCGTTAAGTGAATTTTGCCTCATTTTATGACCTTCCTTGCCACAGCTGTTAAGTGAATCACTGCAGTTGTTAAATTAGTAGCACGATTGTTACTTCCCATCCACTTTGCTTGTCAGAAGGCCGCAAAAGGTGATCATATGACCCCAGGACACTGCAACTGTCATAAATATGAGTCAATTGTCAAGTGTCTGAATTTTCATCACGTGACCATGGGGGTGGTGCAATGGTATAACTATGAAAAACTATCATAAGTCATTTTTTTTCAGTGCTGTTGTAACTGTTATAAGTTGAGGACTACCTGTAATATGTACTAGCCATTTCTATACCAACAAACTTTCTAATCAGCAAACCCCAAAGTCAACATTTTATTTTGTTTTCCATCTCATGCACAAAGTCCAGAAGTGATTTCCAAGTAGTTCGATATGTTTGAACAAAATAGTCAAGTTAGCCATTGCTGCTAGTTCCGTCGGTTTTTTTCCAGCCATTCATCCGTTGTGAGACTTGAAGTATCTTTCCAATTTTGTACATAAAGCATTCTTGATGCTGTCAACGTATATAACAGCAAAGTTCCTCCCCCCCCCAAGTTGTTTGTGCATGAAGCTTGAAAGAAAAATCTCTGATTTTATTTTGATATTGTCTTTAAGCAGGGGTGGGTTTCAACTGGTGTAACTACTGGTTCACTTTGCGCGCGTCAACTTGGAACTTAAAAAAAATCAACTTCCTGTAGCAGCAGAAAACAGCTGAGGCACGCTGCCACGCCTGTCAGCTGTGCTGGAAAGAGAGCGGATAAAGGAAGCTATAGCGTCCAGGCAGGTGGGAAGGCCCAATTTTTTTTTTTTTTTTCTAACACAAACCTACCAAACTGGTTCACTGGCACCCGCCCGACCTTAACACCTGGTTCGGGTAAACCGGTGCAAACCGGTAGAAACCCACCCCTGACTTTAAGAATCTTCTGCATTAAAAATTACTTACTTGCAACTATGCTTCTTTGAGGTAATCGCCTGTTTATTCATCCAGTCAACCAACTCAGCTTCTAACTGCACCTACATACTCTGTATTTCTTCTTCTTTTGTTAATTGAAGAAATGATTCAGTTATCTTACATACTGAGAAGATTCCTTCTGCTGCAAAGGAAGAAAGCACCTATATCTGTAGCCCATTGATTTGCCTCATTGAAATAGCACCAAAATCCAAAGCGGGATCAACAAATCAGTAGACCCAGGTGTTTGAGTGCCTCCTAGACCTCATGAGTTCAGGACTTCTTTATTTCAGATGCAATATCAGAATGAATTAGCGGTGTAAGCATTGGTTCCCAAGGCTGATCAAGATTTAAGAGACTGTTAGGTAAATAGACTGCTACAGACTTCCTTTTTATCAGCAAAAAAAAACCCCATCTCCTTGCTGATCTAATAGAATATAGTCAGAAAGAAAACCAGAATGTTTCTTCTTCAACGTACAGGGAGATAAATTTGTCATAAATGGAACATTATTCGTTTGCTGGAATTCTAGTAATCCTAATCTCTCTAAAGAGCCAATTCTGATTCTAAAGAGCACCTGATTCAACAAACACAAAGTTTCTGAGCCTTCCTGTTGGGATTTTTCTTCTTCTCCTGATCTCTTTACTAGCAAAATAGAATGGAATGCTCTTAAGTTCTGGAAATGTAAGAAATAAATTATTCAAGGACACCGAGAATAAGAATGTGTGAAATGAGAATAGAATGGGATGGGATGGGAGAGGACAGAAGAGAATATTTTATTTGGCCAAGTAAATATTTAGACACACCAGGAATTTGTCTCTTTGTGTGTTTAAACACAGTTGGCCAAATTTATCACTCAATCCAGCCTCTATCTGGACTGATATAGAATGAATAAATGCCGTAGTAGCTTGACTAGATTGAAAAAGACCTGAAGGTTATACCTAAGGAACAAGAAAGAAATGTTAATAAAAATAGGTACACTGAACAACCCATTAAGGTCCTTGATATCTGTAACAGGTGTGAGGATTTTTATCAATTTTGATGAGATCGTGATCTTGATCCATGATTATGAAATAAAACAGATATAAATGCTAATAAAAACAACTTTTACTTAGAAAATAAAATAAAAGTACATGGTAGTACAAAATCTAAAATATCTATCAAATAACTACATATTTATCTATTTCTCACAGACAAGCTATCAAGCGTGTCTGCCATCAATAAAAGTCAATGGAAGAAGAGAAAGAAAGTAGAGTTTCTTGAGGAAGCAGAAACCCCATCCTGGGTGCAACGTAACATGTTTTGGCTAAAACTGCATTCTTTTGGATAGTAGTTAAGTTGGTCACTAAAACAAAATAGGTCTGCAGTAGAAACATTTCTAGCTGTGCAGTTACTAATTCAATTAACACATTGCTAGCCAAAAGACAGCACAATGTGGTGACAACAAGAGACCTACAATAAGTTCTTTAAGGCAGGTTTAGTCAAGTGTTTTCAGCCTATCAGTCATAGCTGACATTTGTGGTTGAGTGAGAATGTTATGTCTCAAAGGAAAAACAAAGTCAAAGGTGCTTTTTTCAAAAGGCAACTAGACTTTGTTTTTCCTTGAAGACATTTCGCTTCTCATCCAAGAAGCTTCTTCAGTCTTGACTGAATGGTGGTTGACAGAAGGATTTACATTCCTTGCAGTTGTTTGGTTGTTAGCACTCTTTCTGAGACTCGTTGAGGCCACTTGAATTTCAGGCAACCCTGAGGGCACAGATCAACTTTCAAGGGGCCTCAATGACTCAGAATGACCAGATACAGATTAACAGAGTTGGAAGGGACCTTGTAGGTCATCTAGTCCAACCCCCCCATCCAGCAGACCCTACACCATTTTTGACAGAAATCCTTTCATCATCCACCATTCAGTCAGTACTGAAGAAGCTTCTTGGATAAGAAATGAATGTCTTCAAGGAAAAAACAAAGTCCAGTTACCTTTTGAAAAAGCATCTTTGGGACAACCATGACCTGGATGACTGAGAAACTCCAAAGACAGTGAGAATTTTACGCATAGGATAATTTTGCAGAATCAGTGGTGCCGTATCACATGCATATAGTAGGTAAGGCCAAGACTTTTTTTTTTAAGTTTTGGGGGGAAATCTAGATTTGTCTTTGGTTTTTTGAGTAAAATTAAACTTGTTAAAAGCTGACCGTACAGTTTGCTTGTCATCCTACCTCAAAATTGAGAAATTTTTTTGTTTACAAGCCCAGATTGTAAACTTACTCTGAGGGCCAGATTCAAAATCCTTACAGCAGGGCCATAAACCTTGTCAACTAATCCTCAGAACTCAAGGTTATGAAAGTCAGGCTAGGATTAGGAGAATCTAGACGGAACACCCTTTTCCTAAGAGCATTCTCTCTTCTCTTTGGCAAAAGCATGCAAATTTTTACTTCTTGAGAAGGAGGGAGAAGAGAAGGGAGCAAACACAGAGGAATTTGTTCCTGAATAGGAGTCAAGTAAATCTTTGTCCTTCCCTTTGTCCTTCACAGAACCCTGGAAAGCACAATAAGCTATCCTATGCAAAATTAAATCTTCTCAGAGCATGGCTAGCAATGACTATTCAGTTCCTCAGGGAAATTATGTCTCTCCTTAATACTGCCTTTATAGAGGTTCCACCTGTTGTACTTATATATTTTGTTGGTATTACATTCGTTCTAGAGATCTGTGAGGCTAACTGTTGGGAAGTGATGTTTCTTTGGAGGGTTTGAGGCATTAGCTTTATCTTCTAAGTTCCAGTGATTAACATTTTTTTTATTTTTGCTGAGCACAAGAATTGGCTAATAAGGAATAAGTACCTAGCACATCGAGGGGAAAGGAAAGAATAGAACTCTGTCCATGGCTTTGCTCTCTGATTCTTCTTGAAATGTTATTTCGGCTTGGAACTATAGCAGTGATCCCCAGGAGAGGGGCCAAATTATAGCATTTTATTTATTATTTATTTGTACATTGAACTTAGAAACTGTCAATCTCCCTCACAGAGTGTCAAACTCAATTTCATTGAGGGCCGCATCAGAGATGTGTTTGACCTTGGGGGTGGGGCATAGGGGGTGGCCAGGGTGGGTGTGGCCAGCTCAACATCACTCGTGTTGGAGGCGCCTGTGGTGGCCCGAGCGCTCTGTCAGCAAAAAGGCAGCTCCGTTTTCACTGGCAGGGGGCTGCAGGAGACCTTTGCAGCCAAAAACAGAGCTTGGAAGAGGTGCGCGCAATCCTCCTGAGCTCCATTTTCACTGGCAGAGCACTGCAGGAGGCCTTTGCAGCCGAAAACAGAGCTCGGGAGGGGTATATGAAGCCTTCCCAAGCTCTGTTTCCGCTGGCAGAGGGTTGCAGGAGAACATTGCAGCTGAAAACGGAGCTTGGGAGTGGCGCTCGTGGCCCGCCCAAGCTCCATTTTTGCTGGCAGAGGCACCACGGGCTGATCCTTCACTGTTTCCAGGGCAACTTTGTGGGCCAGATCTAAGCACCCCGCGGGCCTTGAGTTTGACACCCCTGCTCTAACGCTGTGTGCAAGTAAAATTTTATTTACGGGCAGTCTTCAATTTACAACCTTTCATTTAATGTCCATTCAAAGTTACAATGGCACTGCAAAGAGTGACTTATGGTCATTTTTCACCCTTACAAACATTGCAGTATCTTTATTCTTTATTGGCCAAGTGTGATTAGACACACAAGAAATTTGTCTCCGGTTCATAAGCTCTCAGTGTACATACAAGCAACAAGTGATAATCATAATCATAAAATACATTTATCAGAAATCATAAGATACAACATTCAGTGATAGTCATAGGATACTAAATAAGCAATCAACATAAATCATACTATAATACTAATAAAACAATTAATATAAATCGTAAGATACAAGCAAGAAGGTTATAGTCATAAGCAGATTAGGAAATATGTAATAGGAAAGATGAGAAGGATAATAGTAATAGCAGTTATAGTAGTAAGAATACTAATAATAACAGCTCTTAGGTTCTTGGTTAGGACTTGAACTTAATGAAGTTTTTACCAGTCCCAGACTGTGAATCGAATTGAAGATTAAATCATAAATAATAATAATAAGCAATAATAGCTATTTTATTATGGTCTCATATACAATATTTTTTCTATGCATGCATATGAAATGGAATGTTGGGATCTGCTTGATGTCCCCAGAAAGAAGACCTACTTTCCTTCACACACCAAGAGGCTTTCTTAGTATTTTGCTTTAATTTGTTTTGACTGCTAATCATTAGCGCCTGTTTCTAGCACCTCTTCCTACCTGACCTGGATGAATAGAGTTTAATTTTTTCCTGTCAGATGGTATGAAACAGAGGCAGATATTTGTAGCACTGATGGTGTTAACTAGTCTGGTAATAAAACATCTGCAAGAAAACAACCAAACTTAGAGAGCACCAAGAACTCCAAAGTGAAAGTTACTACTGAGAAGACCTTTCTCCTAGACCAAATCCTTTTAACCTCCCATAGGGAAGGAACCTAGGACAGGCCTCCCTTAATATTTAAACTAATTGGGCAGAATCATGATTGGCAAGCCATTCCTTCCTGTCGTCATCATCATCATCATTTTAGCCATTGTCTATCCCCTGCAGGATGAAGGCCTCTTCCGCATGTTTCCAACCAATATGGTCCTGAGTTTTCTTTTGCCAATACTTGCTGATGTCATTGCTTCATCTTGTTTTAGGTCTCTTTTGTGGATGTATTTTTATCAAGGGGGATCCATTCTACGACTGCTTTGGCCCACCTGCCATCAGTTCTTCTCGCTGGGCGACCAGCCCATTTCCATTGCAATTCTTTTACTCTCTTGATGACATCGTATACTTGCGTTCGTTCTATAACCCGTGTGCAGGTCATTCTATCTTGTCTTGTAATGCCGAGTTTCCTGTATTCTGCTTTTATACCATGGAGTGATATTGGTGATGAGAAGATCTCTGAAATGGATCTCCCTATTTATCATGTTCAAATACTTTATTAGAACCTTATCGAAGCTTAACCTTAGAGCAGGGGTGTCAAACTCGCGGGCCATGGGCCGGATGCGTCACGCGCTGGCCACGCCCATGCCTGGTTTAGCGAAGGGGGGAAAAAGTTGTGATACGTCACATGACGATGCGAGTTTGACACCCGTGAGATAGAGAGGATGTGTTAAAGTGCAAAATTGCACTAAGACTTGGAAGACACCCTGTGTAATTTGGTGCCATTATTTTGGAATAGCCTTGTATTATTTGACGGGATGGATGCTGAAAAGTAAGATGGCCCCATAAAACCCAGTATATCCAATTTATATATCCAGTCCTCTGGGAATGGGGCGGCATAGAAATTCCAACAAATAAATAAATAAATAAATAAATAAATATATGCACATGAAGAGATAAAATACACATTAAAACAAATCTTTTAGTGTGTGTGTGTGTGTGTGTGTGTGTGTGTGTGTAGGATGGGGAAGAAATGAAGGTAGTGACAGATTTTATTTTGCTGGGCTCCAAGATCACTACAGATGGGGACTGTAGCCAAGAAATTAAAAGACGCTCCTGGGGAGGAAAGCTATGGCAAATCTAGACAGCATCCTAAAAAGCAGAGACATC
>JANHJO010003857.1:0-10837 GCA_032468235.1 Pseudoxyrhopus heterurus | reverse complement strand
AAAATGAATCCTCTTTACCTGGAGCTTCAATTTTTGCTGTTTGCTGGGAATATGTGTAGCTAAAGGTCAGTCTACATTTAGTGTACATCTGATTTTGGGGATATTTCTTCATAACCAAACAAAAGTGTATTTTCTGTGCAGTGTACACCCCTTGCTCACTGAATCTGGATGTCACAAAGCCCACATTTTGTAATTAACCCCCGTGCCCCGTTTTGACTGGCAGAGTGCTGCAGGAGACTGCGTGCTGTCACACCCCCTGGCCATGCCCACCCAGCCATGCCCACCCAGCAAGTCATTAGGGCAGAGAACCGGTTGTTAAAAAATTTGAAGCACACCACTGCCATAAGGGTCTAGTAATGGCAGCCTTGAGAAGAGTCTGGAAAATATTAAGCATAGGGGGAAAAGTTGGAAAAAAAGATTTGGAACTTTATTATTGTATTCGCTGACTGCAGTGGGAAGTCTTTATGCACAGAAATGGACAGATACATCAGTCCTCATAATAGAAGAACCGATAGAAAAAGTGATAGAGCTAACAGAGATGGCAAAATTGACTGTTTTAATTAGAGAAAAGAATATGTCCAGTTTTGTTTCTACCTGAATTTCTACTTCCTTTCCTTGTCTAAAATGCTAACTTTGGATGTCTCCACTTGAAATGTCTCCTGTTGATTAAACTGATGTTCTTGGAGCTTTCTTTTCGTCACATCCTCCCACTCATGGTTGAGTTCTCCTTTTCTTTTGACTCCATCACGCACTTTCTCCATAATGGAGGGGCACACACTAAATGTTCTTAGCTGCAGACTAGTTTAAGTAACTCAGGTTTTCCGGTTACCATGGTTTTTACCCTCAAATCAAACTTATATTTATTTTTCTTTCATGCAAGCGCCTGCCCCCCCTCAATACTTTCTTATAAAAGATATATTCCTAACTTTAATGTTTCTCTCTCTATGCATTCTGTCTTCTGTATAAAGCTATTTGCTGTGCAACAATGCCCCATTTGCAGGCCACCCCCCACTATCCTGCAAATTCAGCTGCTGCTGCTGAATTTTAGTGACAACTTTTAGCAGGGTAACGATTTGTTTTTTTTATGGAAACTAACATTGGCATTGGGAATGGGAGTGGGAGGCCTCAGCGCCTATCCTTGAAGTCCTCCTCCAAGAGTAAAACTGCAGACCCCTGTCCTTCCAGCAGCCCTCCAGAATGATAGATGGCAGAATTATTATCTCAGGTCCTCAAATATTGTCTCCCTACTGCTTTAAATCCGCGCTTTGCTCTTGGAAAATATCCTTGCATTGCCATTATTTGTTATAATTACTCCATCTTCCTTTGCTTTGGGACAAAGGGGACAATTGAATATATTTATCAAGCCTCTCAAGTAAGAAGCAAACATTTGGTTTTCTACTCGGAAATGTGCTAGAGGTTATCTTGCCAATAGCTTCCGTGAGAGATTTGTTATTGTGCTTCTTGGGGAAACATTTGCTGGCGACAGCCAGGTTTACATTGTTCTTGGTGATGCTTTTTTTTTTAAACCAAGATATTGCTAGAGTTCTTTCTATGTTGGTTGCACCCCTGCAGCCCTGATTCACAATCTGATTTAACATAATGGCAAACGGATAGAATACCATGGTAACGTACAACACAAACCTGCATACCCAGCATGTACACAATCAATGCTTTCCTTTTAGGAATAGCTGCCTAGTGATCAATGAGAAAGCATCACTAAAGCCTAGCTTTCATTTACTTTACTGTTGTTGTTAATGTCATTGTTTCCAAATCTAGTGCTCTCCAGATGCATTGGGACTTGAACTCCCACATTCCTGCCAAGACTTGGCCAACAGCTGTTTGAGAATTATGGAAATTACAATCTTAACACATCTGGAAGATGCCAAATATGGCCCTTATATAGTAAGGAAATGGGTTAAATGTATAAATGCCTTATACATTTTTAAGATATACACCCAGAAAGAGAGAGTAATTTAAATGCTTTGAACAAAATCCATCTGCCTCATGAAACCAGTATCTCAGTAGCAAGAAAGATTTGTAGAGGATGAAGCACAGACTAAGATTGCCACATCACAGCTAGGCTTTGGTTTGCTTCGTACTTTCTGTTATATGACAACATCCCAAATTCATAACACATCTTAATGTGTGAATGGATGGACCTTTGAAATGGGAGAAGCAATGCTGAAGCAAGACCAGGAACTTCACAAGGAGCCTGTGAAAAAATAGACTTGAATATTAAGGACAAAGTAAGATCTCTGGCAAGTTCCAAGACAAAGAATGTCAATAAAGCTGAGAAAAGCCGTGGAATGTCAAAAAGACAAGATACAAATTGAGGAAGTTGTGAGAAAAGCGATAAAACAATAACCAAGATAAAATTCTCACAATAGAGATTTCACAAAACAAATGGCAGGTTAAGGCCAAGATGACCAAGCCAAGCCAAGATACTAAAACAAGCACCACATTCCTGGATATATGCTGAACATAGACAAAACAAAAATAATGTTGACAAAACCTGATAAATATTGCAAAGACATAATCCTGAAAGCTATATTTGCAACAGTCCATGAGTGAAGTATCTTAAATCCTGCTCTCTTATTTGAGGATGCTAGTAGAACATAATGCATTTCAGCATACCTAGAAGATAAAAAATAATATTTGATGATTTTTATTATTTCTATGTGAGTTTTAACATTTTGTTTCTCTTTTGATCTTGTTATACTCCACCCAAAATCCATTTGGATCGGGGTGTGTTCTAAATCTTCTAAAAGCAAAAAAAGGCTTTATTCACTGAAGCAAACTTAAAAAAAACCCAGCGTTGTAGAAGAGGAGCAGGTTGAGGCTAGGATAAACATGTCATCACTTTGGAATCTTTGCACAGCCACAAGAGACCCAAATCCAGCAAAAAACTCCCCTCTCCGAATGTCATTGATCCTTATGTAGCACCAATTTGGCTTGATCATTAGTAGTCTTATGTATAGATAGCATGAAATAACTTTTAGTGCTTTGAACTCAGCTCCTGCTCCTTGTTACTTGTGCCTGACAGCAGTTGCCACAACACATCACAGCTAAAGCCCATAAGCCAGCAGCTTAAAGGAAGTTCAGAACCAAAAACACAAACAACTCCCCAAACTTTCAATACACCACTTGAAAACTATTGATTTTGACAGAGAAACCCACTTAATAAAATAACATTAAATTCTTACATTAATTTCAACAGTCCCCATAAAGCTGTGTGTAGGTCATAGATTAAAAAGTTTCCACATTAAAGTTCAAAATATTCCAGATTAAAGTGCAATATGCATATCCGAATATTGCACTTTAATTACTGCACCAATAGTCAAGGTTATTGTTTTCAACAGAGGCTGTGGAGATATTTTTGGGAAACCAAATAATGGGACACAGAGAGAACTGGATCGCCCCTCTTTTTATGTTCTGACAAATAATACTCAGTGGTAGACAGATTCTGAACATACAAACTGTAAACTTCCATCATGATTAATCACATTTCAGAGTCCCATACTGCAGATATAAAGTATTGCTACTAAATGGGTAGTTACATGACAGATATTGCCTGAAGGTAAAGTTAAATATCCCTACTATTTAGTAGGTAGTAAAAATTTAAGAATGGAACAAATTATTTGAGAGGTCAGGGAATTGCAGAATCTGGTAGAAACATGAGGTAGGCTAAAATAATATGTAGGGCAAGAAATAAGGCCCTACTTCTTACATTTAGGAAGAAAAAGAAAGGAAAAACTAGAGTCTTTTTCAGTCTTAAAAATCACTGGAGCATTAAGAAACACCCACTGAAAACTACTTCAGTTAACCAAATGCCTGGAAAAGGCCTTTTGGTTTCGGCCTTCGGGTTTGTATTCACAACGCAGAATTCCAAAGTTTGTTCATTTATTTCTTCAAAGTTAATGTCCTAACTCTTCCAAGCCCCCCCACCTCATGATCTTTCCATTTTTTTCCCATTTCTATCCACCTGGGAAGAAAAGACCAATGTTAGTTACATTAACTTCAAGCATCCCAGGAACCCAGGTTCAAGATGAAAGACAAAAAAAAGGATTAAAAATACATTTGCTCTTTAAAAAGATGTGTTTTTTAGGTGGGATAGTGAATAGAGGCAATAATACTACATATAACTTAAATTTTGGCATTTTTACCAAATAAAATTACTAGAGACACTTCTGCACACCCTTACCTTCTGCAGCAGTCTTGAGGGAGTGTCTTCACTCTCTCAAGGCCTGTGAAAGGACAGAATTATAACATCTTCATAGCAGGAGGGAGACTCAGCAAAAATTCAGGAACTAAGGGAATTAAATTGGTAGTTAACCATGTATTCTGCAGCTCCAGTAAATACTGCAGACTTACCTCCACAATTATCATTGTGAAGATACCTGGAAATTTGGGGGTTGGGGGATGGGAAGTGTCACAGGACAAGCAATCTTGTCCTTGGAAGGACCTAACAGCACAATAGCAATAGCACTTAGACTTCTATACCACTTCACAGTGCTTTACAGCCCTCTCTAAGCGGTTTACAGAATCAGCATATTGCCCCCAGCAATCCGGGTCCTCATTTTACCCACCTTGGAAGAATGGAAGGCTGAGCCAACCTCGAGCCGGTGAAACCCGAACTGCCAAACTGAAGTAGCCTGCAGTACTGCATTCCAATCACTGTGCCACCGAAGCTCTTTAACAAATTGGTTAAATAGGGGTACTTCCACGTAATTGATTAAAACAAAAGCGAGAAACCTTTTAGTGGCTGAAGACCATACTTGATACAGTGGGTGGGAAATGTGTTGATGATGGGGAGATTCAACCTTTTTTTTTTTTTGGCATCAGAATGATGCAAAGTTGGTGCACTGATTCTCCATGACATTTACTGCAATCTACCTATCTACCTGCCATCTATTTATTATCTCCATGTATTGCTATCTTCTCTCTCTCTCGCTCTCTTCACATACCTTAGAAAAATCTGTCCCAATTATGTCACTACAGGTAATCCTTGACTTACAACTGGCTGCGTATCCAGACTTCCCAAAAGGTACAATCTGCTTCTAAAATTCTGATGGCCGGGAGCCCCTGCAGTTAAGTGACTGCCGTTCAGGTCCTCAGCAACCGCCCGTGTTTATCTCCATTTGCAGCATCCCACAGTCACATGACAATAATTCATAACATAAATTTTTGCTGAATACTGGCCTTTACTTCTGGCTTTTGGCAAAAATGCCCCATGACTACTGCAATTCACTTAACACCCATGATGATTTGCTAATTGACCACTGCAAAAAAAGATTGTAAAATTGGGTCAGTCACACGACGACCTACTTTATGACTGTCACAATTTACGGACATAATGGGCAGGCACGATTGCAGTCGTAAGTCGAAGACTACCTATATAATGCTTGTGGACTTCAGTGACCTCCCACTAAAGTCTGGCTGTTGGATGCAGAAAGATGCTTGCCCCTGAATTAAAGAATCACAGCTTGGGTTTGGAAAAATTCAACACCAAATGAGATTGCATATATTAATATTACAGTAATGCATTTTTGTTTATACTTTTCTCACTCTTAAAAGAATATTATTTCAGCAACTTTTGGTGAAAGGGCTTCTTGGTCAGATAGTTCCTATTTTCTGTTAGAGATCTTGTGACCAACCCACTGACCATTTCCTATGGTCACTCATTACATGATCTTTATCTGGTGTAAAAATATTGCTAAGAAGTTGGAAATGAGTTGTAGTTCCAGAATGTTTATACTGTAATATATTTCTAAATCATTTTTGGGGGGTGGAGGTGGGGGAAAAGACAAGCATCTGGAAATTATATATTTCTCCTGCAATGCCTGGATTTACCTATAGATGGCAGACAGTTCACAATTGATAATAAATGATAGCATCTGTGTCCTTTCTGCCCTGCTTAACCTCATGTAGACAGACCTGTAACAGTTAGCAATTTTTTACATGAAATTCACAGTCATTTTTCTCTTACTCTCTGGGCTGCCAGTTCTCTGAGCCGAAGATGCCAAAAAGGCTATATTTAAATCAGCTTTTTGCTTAATGAGTACACCTATAAATTGATTTTAGCAAAACCTCTTGCTCTTTGGTTCCTGGCCCCAAATAAATGCAGTTGTTTAGCATGGCATTAGTACAGTAAGGCCAAGTGATTATTTACCTCATTTTTTAGCAAATGGGCTTTGGTTGATGTTGCCAGGTACTGACAGTGTTATTGCAATGAGAACTTGCTGAATTGCTTCCCAGTTTGAGTGTAACAGAGCTAAAGAGAGAAAGAATTAAATTACCTGAAAAGTTCCTGGCTGGTTTCACAGATTCTATGAATCAGAAGTGATGGATGCAGAAGGGAATATTTCTTCATATCCTAATTTACTAAACCACAGTGTATTAACCTGAAGGCATCTGTAATCGTCCTTGGATTCCTCTCCCTTCCTATTTGCTATCCTAGTGAGTGACAAGGATGGGAATAGAAAGGGTGCTTTTAAATGTGTTCAGTACTAAGCCAACCATTAATGCATTAATTAAAAATTAGCATTGACATTTATTCAACTGCTGCCTGAAATAAGAAAACGTTGATACTGGAACCCGAGAGTGTTGCCTTCTCCCACCAAGACAGCTTCTCAGCTGTGATTCTTGGAGAGTATTTATAATTACAGTAGAAGATTCTGAATGGACAATAAATGACTTATACACTGGTATTTGGAATATAAGCCATCCTTTACAAAATCTGAGCATAAAATTTGGATCTCCAGCAGTCTGCTTGTTAGTTCATTCCACCCAACATCTTGTTCAACAACCAGAATGCCCAGAGCAGCTATGAAATTTCAGACAGCTTCATATGGGAGAAAATCTCTTTCCACAATTTTTCTTCATTGTTGGTCTATATTTCCTAATCAAGGCTTCCCTAGTCTATTTAATTCTTGTAATTTTAATTGTTTCTATATTTATTGTTGCTTTTATACTTCTATTTTTAATGCATTGTAAGCCGCCTAGAGTTCCTCTGGATAGTGAGACGGGCAGCATATGAATTTAATAAATGCATAAATAGTAAAAATGTGGTGGAAAAAAGAAGATGGCGGCCATGACAGTGCAGTCCAATCACACTCTGCCTGGTTTTTATGTGGATTGCAGAGCTTGGGTCACACTGTTGCAGCCTCCATCTTCACTTTTTCCACAACATTTTGATTATTTATGTATTTATTAAATACATCTGCTGCCCATCTCACTATCCTGGGCGGCTTACAATGCATTAAAAATTTATTTATTTTATTTATTTTGTTGCATTTATATGCCGCCCAACTCCCCAGGGACTGCATTACCCTGTGGAGAACTGTATTTCTAATAAAAAAAAGTGGCTATTTTTTTCTGTTAAAGTAATACTTAACTGCAGAAGAAGTGGAGACAAACATACTTCAAATACAGAGTTAAAAAGCATAGCTTATGTATCGAAATGCATTTGGAAACAAAGTCAGGGAATGCATTCAAGATGGCTGTCACAGGCTGAGATTGTCTTGTCAGAAGTATGTAAAAGATCAGTTGCTCTCAGTGATTTTCTTGTGAGAGGGAAATTTGATTTAGAATGATTCGATGGGTCGTGACAGCTTTTGCTTATAGGAAAAGAAACGTGTGAGGTAATAGCTAATGATAAAAACAGTGTATTTATTCAGAAAAGTAAATATAAGCTGTAAAAACCTAACACTGACTAAATAGCCCTTATAATATTTACATATATTACAGCCACTTATTATTTCACCTCAGATATATACACAGACATGGCAGCACACAGTCTGCTCTCCTCTGTGTCCAGATAGAGAGAGAGAAAGCGGGAAAGTTTCCCGCCTTTTTCTGTACAATGAGCAAAGGACTCTGGGTACTCTCACATAGGAGACGGGGACATAAGTGTCCTTGTCAGTCATAAAGCATTGTTAGCCTGAGTCAGCATATTTATTTCTAACATTTTTTAGTACCAGATATTTGTCAGCTTTGCAGGGCCTATTGCTATTTGGCAAAACTTTTTGAGTCAACTGAAAAACCATTTTGTTTGGTCCATTTTGGTGTCTCAGAAATTCTAAAAGGCCAGACTGGAATCTTGATGAATTGCTCCAAGAATTTAGCTATTTCTTTTCTGATAGTGTACACGTTGTGGTCTTTTGCACAATATTCATTATTTTTTTAGGTTCAGGGACTGGTGATAAGGACTATTTAGGCTTGGCATATTGGCAGAAGATACATGATGTGGAGTCAGTGGTATGATTGCACAATCTGTATCTGTCCTTAGATAATTGCAAATATTTATTAATTATACACCCGTTTTCCATCAACAAATGCTTTTCAGGGTGATTTACAATTTAAAAAAAGTAATAAACATCACCTATGCAGCCAATATTATATAGAAAAAGTAGAACCCCAAAGAAAAAGTTGTATAGAAAAATGCCCTATTTGATAATACTCCATTTCACACCTACTTTATTGTTTGGAAGGGTCTACAATCCTTAGGTTTATTTTATCGAAACCTTAAGGTTCTCAGAAGCTTGCTGATGCTTGCTTTTTCCCCCCTTTCCTGGGTAGACAAATAAGGAACGATGAATTATGATCTTTTTTAGCATGCGGGTAGTCCTTGTTTAGCAACTGTCTCATTTAGTGACTGTTCGCATTTAGGACAATGATGAAAAAGTAACTTGGCAACCAATCCTCGCATTTATGACCTCAGATCTGTAAAGCAAAGGAAGGTAATATCGTAAGCATAGTCACAGTTTCATTTAATGTCTGAGTTGCCAGGCCCAATTGTGGTAGCTAAACGAGAACCACCTATATACCAAATTGTAGTATAGAATCCTCTGGCTTAATGTCGGGCCAGTCATGCCCCTTTCAAGAATATTCCATTCCATTGCCTCAGGTCTATTCTATGAGCTTCCAATATTCACCTAATATTCCATTTCCCTTGCTAAAATTCCCCCAGTATTTTTATTTTTTTACATGCAGTTAAAATTCTTGACCTAGTGGTGAGTGTTTTGGCTACCCAGTGACTCCATTCTAAGTATATGATGATAAATTATGTCTAATTTGTATAGAGTTTTTTTTTTCAGTTCAAGGCCTCATTTGGGTAATAACAATTAATTACCACTATTTTATAGTTCTGGCAAAATAAAATCAAGCAACGGTACTTGCATTCCAATCCCTTGTGGGCACAAGAATATATCAAGTGCAGAGTTTAGTATAAAACTTAAAGAGCGTCCCTAGATTTTGTTGATTTTTTTCTTCGTAAGCTTTGAGGAGAGACAGCATTATCTTTGATAGAACTTTGATTAATTGGACAATTAAAAGAAACACATATAGTGGAAAGTGTTAATTAACCTTTCTTGCTTTAACATGAAAAACAATAGAGGACCCTATTTGGCAGCCAGATATAGGAAAAGCAGTCAGCAATAAAAAGGATCAAATGAAGCATAAGTAAGAGTAGAACTGCAGAATATGTTTAATATGTTTACCAGATTAATTGCAAGGGAACTGAGTTTTGAGCCCACAACGAGTCAAAGCACAGAGTGTTAGCTGCTCTCTTGTATGCAATGGCATGACTAATTTTGAAAAGGCCACGGACAAATTTCCTATCTTACCTTCCCATGCCTGTCCCACTGTCTCTTCTATTATTTTTAAAACTACTCCCACCCCAAATCTCTGCAGCAGTACATTGGCTACTCCTCTCTTTTCCCACAAGCATCTCACCTCAGATGCCATAATAACTCCTGGTAAGTTCCAGTGAGAAGAAACAAGGCAGCATAACTATTTTTTAGTGGAGATCACTTGAGACTGTTAACTATGGAAAAAGGGGAGGAGGAATGGCAGGATGGCTCCTACATCTCCAGTCACAAAATTCCAGAATTGCAAGGCAGTAATGGTGGTTGACAAATTGCTTTCTGAGGTTTTTGACGGTACAAGATTGGCATAATCTTTTGCACTTGAAGATCATGCAGACACCGTTCAAATAATCCAGCAGCTACAAATCAAACATCCAGAATCAAAGAGAGCTTTCTAGTTGAGTTTCTAGTCTTCCGGTCTACAACAAAATGCCTGTATGAACTCCAGTGAACTTAAGATTTCCTTGGTATTCTAATTACATGCTTATTTCTTCCTCAACTTTTAAAGAATATATTATTTTAATATTCAAAATTTTAAATCCATGTAAAGCAAATCAATCTCTAGAATTATGTGTAATTCTAGGAAAGTTAGAACCTCACAGCATTCTTGGAAAATAATGGGTTACTGCACCACTGCCTTGCTTGGAAGTTTACCTAGAAAGAGAAGAGAAGAGTAAGCTGGACTGGAAAGGATTGTTTTGGTGGGTTAGAAGGAGAATAAGCAAACCTCAGCAAATTCACCATCTGGTGGATGGTGTGTCCTAGCAGCCATTTTGTCAGAGCACCCATAAGATCCATTCAAAATTTGAAATGGGTCCATAGACACCTAAGAGATAGGCTTCAAATGAAATCCTGGCTTTGATGGTTACCACACACATTTTACAAATAAATAAACAACGTTCTTAAGATAATACAGCTAGTCCTTGACTTACGACACTACATTTAGTGACTCTTCAAAGTTACAACTGCACTGAAAAAAGTGACTTATGACCATTTTTCATACTTACGAACGTTGCAGCATTCCCATGGTCACTTGATCAAAATTCTGCCGCTTGGCAACTAACTCATTTTTTATGACAGTTGCAATGTCCCAGTATTGTGTGGTCACCTTTTGCAACCTTCTGACAAGCAAAGTCGATGGGGAAGCCAGATTCACTTAATAACCATGTTACTAACTTAACAACTGCAGTGAT
>JANHJO010003855.1:20245-33837 GCA_032468235.1 Pseudoxyrhopus heterurus | reverse complement strand
GCTGGCTGGGGAATTCTGGGCATTGAAGTCCTCCAGGCTTAGAGCTGCCAAGGTTGGAGACCCCTGCTATAAACTTCAAATAAATGGCTCACTTTCTGGAAGCTGGCAAATAAGAAGATTTATAGAAAGAGTGGAGTCCTGAATCCTCAGATATTCAAATTTGACAGCCACATTTCATGCATTCATTTTACATAATTTATTCAACTCTGTATTATTTTCAATTGGATATGATCCTTGGCTTTCTGCTTCACACAAAAAGGGACAGTGGTGGTTTCCCAACAGAGGGTTTCAAAACCACAATTGTGCATCTCATTACAACACTGCTAAATGGAATGCAAATCTTTTATTTTACAAAATGGATTATATTTAAAAGTATTTTGAAAGAACAACAAAGAGCTGGCATGCAACATCAGACTAACCTGTTTAATAGAGGCTTGGGTGACAAGATGGTTGGTCAATTCCTATTGCAAGCACATGAATTAACAACACTCAGTTGATCTGACAAAAGAGATTCTGCACTTGCAGGGAAAATGCTAAGAAGACAAAGTATAGCAAAACTTTGTGTTGCATTGTTGATTTTCGTGGTACATTTGATGCCGTTGCCAGCAATAGGACTGAACTAAACTCCAAATTCTAGTATGGATTAGTGCTTCTTAGCTTTAATGAAACAGTTTTATGCATATTCTAATTCAAAAGTGAAGCTTTCATATAATGATCTGTTTGACAATATTCCATTTGCGTTTAGTTGTAAATATGATTGTGTCCTTCCACCTCTACAATTTAATTTATTTATAAATGGTATTACTGCATTTCTCTCCTGTCAAAATATGTGATAGAAGACTTGTGTTATTACTTTGTGCTGATGATATGATTTTCATGTCTTATATCCAGATTTGTTTGCATAGATTATTAGGTCTTGCTCATTATTGTCATGGAAACTCACCAGAGATTAATTATTATAAAAAAATCAAAAGTTGTGGTCTGTAGTATGCTTAAGCTATAATATATCATTACCTAGGTTTATTATTTTTGCCATCTGGAAATCTGCTTGTTCATTATGGGGCCCTAAAGTTAAAAGTTAATCAACATAAATTACATTTAAGTATATGAAAGGAAGTTATCAGATCCATCCAATCCTTCATTTAATAAGAACAAAATTGTTTCCATTTATTTTATTTTATGTGGCTAATATGCAGTTCCAATCACGTCTGATTCTGAGTGATTTCCAGACCTCCAAAACACTGATTTTAAAAATATAACAGTATATATTTATAATATATATTTCAAAATAAACAATACATTACATTGGAATTTAATTATAATAAAATGACAGTGTAATAACATTCCATGCACCAAAGAAGAACCATAAGACCAATCTCCTTAGAATGACTTCTTCAACCACAAAAGACCTGCAGAAGTTGCCAAGTTGTAATAACTTAATAACTGAGGTGCAGTGGCTCTGTGGCTTAATGACGTTGGAGCTGATCTTTGCTCCAGCAGTTCAAATTCTAATACCAAGTGGTGAGGTGAGCTCCTTTCAGTTGCCTCAGCTTCTGCCCATCTAGCAGTTATGTTATATGCAAGTAGATAAATAGTTACCACTTCAGTGGGAAGACAAACTGGTGCTTCATGCAGATGGTTAGAACCTTGCTGTTGCTGGACCTTCCCAGATGTGATGCCCATTTGCAAAGCAACTTTGGTGATTTTCTTTCTGGTGCAGAGCTAGCTCCCCTCCTGTGGTGCATCTTGGAAAGCACACAAGTGTGAACAAAATGAGCTAGCAGTCTTAGGCAGCCAAACTGCTATTCTGTATTAGCATTATAGCCTTCTGGCTAATGTAACATCACCATACGATAGCTAAATAAATAAATACTAATTTTCAAGAAAGCCTAACATAGACCGATGCCAAGGGAACATTAATAGCAATGATTCAGAAAAGAAGAACAGCAACTGAGGTGCCTTGAGCCTGGGATCCCTTCAGATGACATTCTTTAAGAGGTGGACTCAGGGAGAGTGTCCTCTTCTAGAACTCACCAGACAGAAAAAGATCACGGAGGACAAGGAGGTCTTGCAGATATCCAGGTCCAGAGCTACTCTATGATGGGCTGCGAAGGTGACAACTAACTCCTTGAATTATACCCAGAAAATATTTTGACTAAGAAGTTTATTTTTTTTTTAGAAATTTGCACAATAAACAGGAATATCATCTGAATTTCTAATGCCTCATATGCATGGAACGATGGAAGATCATTCCTAAAATAGGTCCATTTCCCCAATTATACAGTAATTCCACTAATTGTTATCTTACCCTCAGGGAATATCTCCTTTTGTGTCATTCTACTACTACATACTGTTGATATGTTTTTCCTCTTCTTGCGTTACAATGAGTGTTGTGAGTTTTAAGCCTCAGTGAGATAGAAATTATGCCTAAATATGTTTCTTAATCCACACTTGACTATTCTCTAGACAAAAGATAATTTCATACTCAACTTAGCAAGTTTTCTCAGCTTATATCTTGATCAGCTTTTTTTTAAAACCACTGTTTAGCAATTCATGAAATGGCTAATCTTTATTCAGTAGTTATATTTAAGTATCTGTACGTTGCTTTTCCTTTAAGGGAAAAATGTGCAAGGCATCTAATAATCATTAAAGTTTAACAAGAAAAAAAAGAAAATTTAGAATCTTATAGCAAGATAAAAATTAGAAGTAATGCATCAACGTGCCAAGAAAATTGCTGACAGAAAGAAATCAATACGAACTAGTACTAAAGCACTACATGGTTAATATGTAGCAAAATGCTGAAGCCACCTTCTGAACAAGTAAATCACACCAGAAGTTGCCATGTCTCTGCTATTGATGATAAAACTTTCACCTGCATTGTCTTTAATTCTTACCAGTATTCACAGTGGAAAAGAAGTCCTTGAAGGATTTGAATAGTCCCACAGGCTCCTCTAGGTATCTAAAATCTGACTTTGTCAGAGTTTGAAAGGGAATACTAGTATTTCACATTAGGTGGCAAAGAAACTGTTGTAAAATTAATGTGATGTGCTCTGAGTGGCACCTACTTGCAAGTTCCTGGTACAGTTACATGTTCTAGCAATAGCGGTTCATTAACTGATTAATCTTATGAGCATATCGAAGAAAATAAAATAAAAGTAAAATACAACATCTAATTCCAGGCTAAAATAGATAAAAGAAAATACAATAATAAGATAAATGTGCATGATGAATACAAAGAATCAGCATTCCGATAAGTACATCAGATACCCTGATCTGTTCGATATAACCAGTTCTTAATTGAACTGCTTTGTCCGTAAACTTATTAACTCTGCTCACAATGTATACATTACAACTCAGGACAAAATAGGACAATCTGTGTTCTATGTCCCAGAAGGCTCTTCTTTCAAGTAGGAATTGTTAGAGTTTGACCCTCGTTGTGTAGCTAGTTTGGGTAGCAGAGCAGAAGACGCAGCAAAAATTGTGATATCCCACTTTACCCAGCAAGTAGCAACAAACCCAAGAAGCAACCAACACAAAGCTGGTCAGCAAACCACAGCAGAACTGTGTTGTTTCAAGGCTAATGTACAGAAGGGCAAAAACATACACTCAGAGTCCAGTGTAGCAGTCCGAGGTCAAGCACAGCAAATCAGATCAGGCAAAGAAAGTCCAGGGAGAATTCAAAACACAGTCAAGATAATAGCAAAAGGTCATCAGCAGTAAAAGTCCAACAGAGTAACAAGCAGTATATCACTCCTAACACCCCCACACAGTACAGATCAACTAGCTTGCTTTTATTTGCCTTGAGGCAGTTTGAAACACCCAATCAGAATCATGGTTTCCCATAGACTTACACTGAGTATAGGCCAGGCCTGGATATAGCCTTAAAGAGACAATGTTAAAAAACAGTATTAAAGAGACAGGCGTGTTTTGGCTTAACTTGCCTGGCCCAACAGGCTTGGGAAAAATATCAGGCCCCAACAAAAATAGTAACTTATTTCAAAATATCTGTTTTTATTATATAAATATAAGCTTATGGGGGTGGGGCAGTGACTCTGCAGTTAATAATCTGAGCTTGTCAGATAGAAAGCCAACAGCTTGGGTTTGAGACCCAAGCACTACATAATAGGGTGAGTTCCCATTACTCGCCCCAGTCCGTTTAATGGATTATTTTAACACAGTTTAATTCTTTTATCTTAATTGTTTGAAATGTGGGATGAAAAGGAATGGTATCTGACTCCAAGTAATGAGCAAAAAATATTTCCTTCCAAAAACTATCCAGGACTATTGCCCTATCAGAGCCTCTGTGCCTTCAGCAGGCTTTAGACAATCGGGGGCCACAATCAACTCAATTTCTCTGAGAGATCAAGAAATCCAGCTAGGAGATGCAGATGGAATCAGGAGTGAAAGGGAAATTAGGCTGGGTTAGAAAAACAGGAGCACTGCTGAGCAACAGTGCAAAATACAGCTAGAAGAGTAATGTGAAGAGCCAAGGGGTCTAATTAACATGTCATAGTTTGGATCTTAGAGAATACAGAATAATAGATTTGGAAGGGACCTTGGAAGTCTTCTAGTCCAACTCCCTGCACAAGCAGGAGACCCTATACTGTTCTGGACAAATCTCTTCTTAAAGGTCTCCAGTGATGGAGTACCCACAACTTCTGAAGGGATGCCTTTCCATTTAATTGTTCTCACTCTTAGGAAGTTTCTCCTTAGTTCTCGGTTGCTTCTCTCCTTAATTAGTTTCCATCCATTGTTTCTTGCCTTCTGGTGCTTTGGAAAATAGTTGGGCCCCTCTTCTTTGTACCAGCCCCTCAAATATCATGTCACCCCTAGCCTGTATCGGTATCGGTATCTCTGTGTGTGTATCTATAGTATCTATAGGATAATATCTTGGTCTTCATTTTGAGAGGAACACAGATTTTTTTCCAGTTAGTTTTCTCTGGCTATTGGATTTTTTCCCCGCTTTTCAACTTGTTCCAACTAGTATTTTCAAGACATTTATTTACACTTGATTCTGTTTTGAAAGCCAAGATTGTGATTTTGTTCTTTGGTGCAGTTTTCCAATTTCACAAGGACATAACATTATAGCTTCCTTCTATAGCTCTCAGGCATGCTTTTGAGTGTCTAAATACTTTCCTCCTCGTCAACTGTTCCTTTAACTGTTTGACAATGTTTCCAAAGCCATCTTTTCTTCCTCTGAAAATGAGATATCGGATTGCTCTACAATAGTTACATTTCCAAGAGATCTAATTTACATAATTCTATGGGTTTTTTTTTTAAAAAAAAGGTTGAGTTTACCACATTCTTGTGACTCCCCAGATGTCATGCTTTTTTGCTAACAGACCTTAAGAGCTAAAAACACCACACCCAGGCTAATATTAAAGGCAATATTGCACAAATAGTGACCCCGGGAATTCTGTACATGTATATGCAGATCAATATGGGAAAGATAGCAAATCCTTGACCGTGCATGGGCAGATACAGCTTTACAGTGCTTCATATGTAAAGGGGAAAATGTGCTTCAGAGTCATGTGAGGTATGTATTGAGCATTTGCCAGAAGCAGTGTTTTTTGTTTCAGGCTTCACATGATAGGTAGCTCTTATTCATGCCTAATGCTCAGGGAGATGAAAGGCTTACATCCAAAGATAAGTTAGTTTAAAAAAGATTGTATGAGAAAAAAAAATTGTTCCTTTTTTCTCTCATTTGCCATTACCACAAGGTAGGGTGAATTCTCTCTGCAGGATGAATAGATTCTCCTGATTGTAATAGGATCAGGTGCAGCAGGAGAGAATGAGAAACATTCATATACTGGAACTACCTTAAGTTAATATATCTCATTATTTTAGTCCAATTTCCCTTCTCTGAGCATTATCTGGGGTCTCATTGTGTATTACTATAAAAGGAGGGCCACAAAGAAGTTTTCAAGAAGCAACAATGGGTGCTTTGTGTGTATGCACACATGTGCATACACATGTAAAGGGGATGATGACTATTTCTTCTTTTAATATCCTTGTGCTTATCTGTTTTAGTATCCAAGCTAATTTTTTTTTTCATTATTTATTATTAGTTATTTTCTTATTTATATTCCTCCTTTATTATTTTTACAAATAACTTAACACGTCAAACATATCCAACACACCTTAAAATAAGAGGAAGTTCTTATTTTCCCTACAACAACAACCCAGGGAATTAGTCTGAGAGATAGTGACTGGCCCAAGGTCATCTAGCTGACTTTCATGGCTAAGGTGGGACTTGAACTCACAGACTCCCGCTTTATAGTCTGGTGCCTTAATCATGAGACCCAACATGCTCTCCATTGGCTCTGACATTAACTGCTTTGATTTCAAGATGATTTACAGCCAACTCCACTTGTTTACATTAGAGCAGGATTGTTTTAGGCACCTTATGACAGTTAACTTAGGCAGTACTTTGAAAAGGCAAGTTTTGAAGGCACTCATTCATTTTGGGACTTTGTGCTGATCAAAACTGCCAGCTGAACCCACACAATTGCTATTATTCCTCTAAAGATCAGTGACTTCATAGTAAATAACAAAAAATAATTATTATAGTTAAATGTTTGCATTTTCCCAGTTCTCTTTCTTTTGTGCTGTTGGCATTCTCTGTGTTAGCACACATTGCCAACACAAAACAGCCTCCCCTTGAGGCAGGAAACTCTAAACAGTCCTGGCATCAAATAAATCACGCTGAATTGTGTTAGTTGCTATGCAATGCTACACAGGCCAACCTGGTTCCATAGTGAATATTCATTCTTGTTAAGCTTTTATGGCATGCTTGCAGCTCTAGGCAGCTTGGAAATGTATTGTCTGGAATAAAACAAGCCATTATTTCTTCAGATTTTGTGACATAATATCCTAGGAAACTAGCAATTATGGAATCAGAGAGGCATCAAATTGTGTAGAAAAGCGTTAGCACGTGTTATTTCTTAACTAGCAGTTACATGTACTCATAATCAAAGGGTATTATTAAGTGGTAAATGTATCACAAGTAACACTTAACAATGCAGTTTAGGTGAACAGTACCGGCAAAAGTTACCACTGTGCTTGTTTGTGAACACAGAATTTGGGTAGGATAATAAATTTTGAATCTGTTAAGAATCACAGGGGATATTACAAAAGACAGTTTATACAAGCCAGAAAGAAGAATATACTGTTTATTAGAATCCTTGGCTTCTCTTCTGTATTTTAAACTTATACTTGAAACTTTGGCCACTCTATAATATTGACATATTTATCCAATAATTTGAAGTATATACCAAATCTATACATTAATTCAGAGTATAACTACAAACATCTTTCTTGTACTTCTCTAATTCTATCTCCATCTTTACTTCTACCACTATAACTATAATCTCTCTATGACTATATATGAACATTATGGCTTATTTTTCACCCCATTCAGAATCTCAGAGGACACAATTTCCATTTGCACAATTTACAGGGATTAGCCTACAACAATTTAAAATGTGTTATTCGAAACAGAAAGGGACACTTAAGGAGATATGGAAAAGCATACTTTAGAAGTGGAACAGAAAAAATGAGTTCAGAGATTGCCTGGATAGTGTACGAGGGTTTAATTAAGAATGACATTCTCTGTTTCTGCCCTCCAAAAAGATAATAGAATTCCTCTCCTCCTCCTGATTTTGTCCAATGCAGAACAGGATTAAGAACCCTTAATCCTGAATATCTGCTGTTGTTTTTCATCGAATATTGCAGAGGTAGTCTGTTTCTATGAACAATGTTGAGCCCAGATTATAAATCAACAGACTTCAACAGACTTCTATTTTTAGGCCCTTGATTTTTGGGGAGCTACTGTAGTGGAGAGTTGGTAGTTGATAGAAGTGGACAGAATATTCTCTCCCCTCTTTGAGATGGCAAAGGTATGTCAGACTTGTGTGATTTGGAGCATTCCATAGAAGTTGGGGGAAATGAGTCCATTATTTTTCATCTGCCACTGTTCCTTTTTTGTGATTTGACCTTTGTTGTTCATCATCATGGGTTCTCTTGATCAGGTTATCTAGTTTCTATATTGGTGTTTATTGGGATGTAAATCTTTGTCATCCAATAATTTTTTAAAAAATATACCCAAAAATAACAATATACAATACAATGCAGCAAAAATAATACAAATAGAAAAGGAAGGAAGGAAGGAAAGAACGAAGAAATGAGAAATCATGTTACAAACAGAAACACAGACACCCCATGTGACTAAATTGCTTGGAAGTCTTCTTCTTGTCCTTTTGTCACAAAAATTAAAGCAAACTCTCAATCAAAATCTGTCAAACAACATGAATCAACAATTCATTGTTGTAAATCTAATTTAGATTTCTTCTTCCAATGTTATAATGCTTACTAATCCTAATCCTACCCCTTTAGCTAACTTCCAATGACTGAAAAGCCAGATTTTTGTGATGTCTTAATACAGTGGTGGCTAATCTTTCGGCACCAAATGCCAAAACGATGGCATGTATGCATGTGCACACTCTGGAAACCAAAAGAGCAGCTCCCAATGCATGCATGCAGGAGCTCCAGAAATTGGAAGCTTAGCTTCCCGATGTGTGCATGCACGCCAGATGGCTAGTGTGCGCATGCAGACCAGGGAGCTGCTCTTCCGGTTTCTGGTGCTCGCATGTGTGCGAAGACCAGCTGGCCAGCATGCATGTGCGTGCCGGAACCCAGAAGACAACAGGTGATGGCTGGCATGCCCAGAGAGATGGCTCTGTGTGCCACTTCTGGCATGTGTGGCATAGGTTCACCATCACAGTCTTAATAGATTTGATGTCTTAATAGAAATTGCAGCCCAATCAGCCTTCAATCAATACCTGGAAGATCCTGGAAAACAGCAACAGATGTGTGAACACCTAGAAAAAAGCATAACTACCATTAGAAGTCAACATGGGTTTCTCAAAAACAGATCATGGCAGAAAAAAACCTTATTGCATTCTTTAACAAAGTGACTATGAAATGAAATGAACTGGACATAGTATACTTAGACTTCAGTAATGCATTTGACAAAGTAGGCCTACGTATTGGTAAGATAGAAAAATGTGAAACAGACAGTGTTAGCACCAGATGGGTTTGCAACTGATTGAACCAACCACAATGTGTAGTGGAACTGCATCTACATGGAGGGAAGCATGCAGTGGGTTCCTTTAGATCCAGCACTCTTTAACATCTTCATAAACTATTTAGATGAGGGGATAGAAAGGGAACTCATCAAATTTTCAGATGAAACCAAACTGGGAGGAATATCCAACAATTTAGAAGATAGGTTGACAATCCAGAAGGATCTTGACAGACTTGAAGATTTGGCCCTATCCAACAAAATGTAATTCATGTTGAGAAAAATCAGATTTTACTATTAAGAAAGAAAAACCAAATGCACAGGTATAGAATAGGTGGTACTGGGTTCGTGAGAGGAATTTAAGAGTTCTAGTGGACAAACACTTAAATATTAGCCAGCAGTATGATTCAGCTGCCCAAAAGCCAACATAGTTCTGAGTTGTATCAGCAGAGAGATAGTATCAAGATCACATGAAGTGTTAGTAGTGCTTTATACTGCATTGGTAAGACCACACTTGGAATACTGCATCCAGTTTTACTGCATCCAGTTTTGGTCATCACAATACAAGAAAGATGTTGAGACTCTAGAAAGAATGCAGCGAAGAATACCAAATATAATTAGAAGGCTGGAGGCTAATACATATGATGAACAGTGGAAAGAACTAGATATGTCTAGCGTAACAAAGAGAAGAATTAGGGATGGCATGATAGCAGTCTATTTGAGGTGCTGTCACAGAGAGGAGTGGGGTCAACTTATTTTCCAAAACACCTGAGGGTAGGACAAGAAGTGATGGGTGGAAGCTTATCAAAGAGAGATCCAACCTACATGAAAACTTATATAAAATGTTTAATAGGTGGCATCTACCACCAGCGAGATTAGCAAAGATGTATGAAAATTTATCAGCTAAATGTTGGAAGTTAATCAGATATCAGGTTCATACTACCATATGTGGTGGACATGCTCAAAGACAAAAAAATATTGGACTAAAATACATACTTGGTTAGAAAAAAATGATAAAACAACATATAGATTTGAAATCAGAGATATTTTTGTTGAGTATATTACCAAAACAGTATGACAACGGGAAAACATATTTAATTTTACATGTATTAACAGCAGCAAGAATTGTGTTTGCACAGCAATGGAAAATGAAGAGATCCCTACAGATGAAAGTGTTAAAAAAATATTAGGATGTGCTGACATGGATAGATTAACACTTAAAATAAAATAAAATAAACTGAAGAAACTATATTTCTTGACATGGGGCTTGTTTTATCAATGGTTAACTAATAGAATCAGAGATTAGAATTTAATAAGATCTAAATGATAAAAACTCTTGTATTGAAAATTTTGTAAGATGGATAAATTAATTGTATTACTGTTTTGCAATAATTACTGATATGTTTATTATGTTTATTATTATGATTTATGTTGATTAATACTGTATTTCTACTTAAAACTAATTGTGTCCAGACAACATGCTGTTCACATTGATATGGAATTTTTTTTGTGATATAAAAAGAAAATGTATTAATAAAACATATATTAAAAGAGAGAGAAAGAGAGAGAGAGAGAGAGAGGGAGAGGGAGAGGGAGAGATATCCAACCTAAAACTAAGGAAAAAATTTCTGGCAGTAAGAATAATTAATCAATGGAGCAGCTTCCTTCCAGAGGTTATGGGTGCTCCATCGTTTTAAGAAGAGATTGGATAGCCATTTGTCTGGAATAGTATAGGATCTCTTGCTTGAGCAGGGAGTTGGACTAGAAGACCTCCAAGATCTCTTCCAACTCTACTATTCTGCAATTACCAATACTATGAATATAACCAAGAGGAAAATTTGTATTTTGTGCAAATTTTTCTTTCTTTTGCAAAGAGCTTGACACCTAGAAAGATGGAATTATAATTTTTGCAGAGGCTTTAACTTATCAAGAAAGTTCTATCTATTCCTCTTGAAGGATTTCACTTTCATCAAAAGATCTGCTGTGCTATATGGAAGTTCTCCTGTACTTGCACTTGTTACTAAAGCAACAGATGCAGGTTGTAGGCAGGGCAGTTTTAATTGGTCCACTCATTGCAATCTTTCCTGGTGACTTGTGCCTATCATCTAGTTATTCTACTGTAACTCACTTTACATGGGGTTACCCTTGAAGACAACCCAGAAGCTACAGCTGGTGAAGAATCTAGCTGGCCATTTCCTTACTGATAGAAATTTATTGAGTAGAATAATACTAATACTGCACTGATTGCCAGTGTGTGTGTCGGGGATGGGGAGCTTGTGGGTACAGTTCAAGGTGTTGGTTATCACTCATACAGCTTTTTATGGCTCAAGATGTCATTTATAAAAATGCTTGTACATTTTGACATAACTATTCCAGGAAACATCAAAAAGGAAATTTTCATGAAGAAAGCTATGTATGGCTGGAACTCCTCTAATGTTGGTAAGCATTTCCCTCTGCTTCCATGCAATTTTTTTTACCAAACTGTCCAAAAACTAAAATGCAACTTTTACAGTGAGTGAAGTGTGACTCAGATGTAAAGGACACATTTCAATATAGTACTATTTCCATGCAGTATTGTATATGTCAGTGAACAAAGAATTCAGACACCCAGCTATATACCCAGAAATATAAGCATGTAAACCTGAAGTGTGATAACACATCTTTTAAATGAATATTACTTTGAATTGGGAAATTGGGAACTGATATTTTTTCACTATACTCTCCCTGAATCCCCTGTAGACTGACATCTTCTGGAGAAGTTCTTTTAACCACTGTGGGAAAAGAATATAACAGAAATGTCTGCATTTTCTGCCTGAAGAAGCATAAGCTATGCTTGCATGATTGTTAAGACAATATTTACAAGCTTCCTTTTAAATTTTCTTCCTCATAGTTTATTTTGTTAATGCTCTCTGGATTAATGTCTGCAGGCAATTTTGCTTTTAGCAATCTGGAGCTCCACAGCAATGCAAAGATAATACATGGAGAAATAACAAAAGGTTGGGTCTATCAGTTTTTAAAGACATTCCACATAGCCACAGAGGTAAAGTGTTTAAAGACAAGCCGCAAGCCACAAAGATAAGGAATTCCTTCTCTTACAATCAAAAAGGTTTTGCACTAGATTATAATTCAGTGAAAGCCCAAGTATTTGCAGTGTTGTATGAATTCTTGCATTACCTTTTTTATTTTCTCTGGAATTGGTATGAATAATTTTGAACTTCAAAAGTGAAAACACTGTAGTTGCCATAGATGTTGTCAAATTGTGCTTGCCACCAAATTTAAGATTGTTCTTTCTTAAAGGCCCCTGACTACAAATGCTTCTTATTGTCACTACTTTATTTCCAATGGAAAGGGGATTTAGATGAGCAAATTAGGATTGAAGGATAAGTCAAAATAAAAGCTATCTGGGGTAAAGGTAAAGGAGTCCCTGCAGATGCTTTGTTAGTCATAGCTGACTTTATGGGGCGATGCTCATCTCCATTTCTAGGCTATTGAGCCTGTGCTGTCCAAAGATGTTTCTACAGTCGTGTGGCCACCATGACAGCACACTGCAACTCAGAGTAGTGAAACACGGAGCACTGTTATCTTCCCACTGAAATGGTACCTATTTATTTACTTGCATTTACTGTACATGTTTTAGAACTGCTAGGTGGGCAGGAGCTGAGACAAGTGACAGTAGTTCACTCTGTCACACAGATGTAGGGCTCGATCTGCTGGAGTATAGACCTTTTCCAGTGTCTTTTAAGCCATTGAGCCACCGTGCCTCTTCTATTTCTTTTTTTAAAAAGTTACCTGTTGGATCTAGTTAATATCCAGAGATACAGAAACTTATCGTGTTCAGGAAGAACTAAAAGAGAAAGTACTTTTATATTTCTCCTTTAATCACCAAAATCCATTCGATAACATTGTTATAAGCAATGTCCCAGGGCTTCAAATCTGTTGCTTACATGTCAGCTTCACATTTTCATGGATATTCAACAGCTCCATGCTCACCAATAACAAGATGCCAAATTAGCAGAACAATACCATGTACCTTCATAGCAGCTTCTACAGTGTCTACGGAGGTGGGAATTCACAAAGTTCTCTGTCTATATGCTCTGTAAAACAAACATGATGTATATTAACTAATTAAGTAATTGCAGCCTGGTATTTCATTTCTACCAAGAATTTAAAAAAAATATTTGTATTTGGTTGTCTTTGTAATTGCTGTAAAAGTGATTGTCAGCAGGTTTCTTGAGGTGAAAATTGATGATATTGCATCTTCTAGGACTGTGGTGTCAAACCTGTGGCACGCATGCCCACAACGGCATGTGGAGCCATGTTGGATGGCATGCCGGCCATCGCCCAGCCCCACCCCCCATGCATGCGCACGCACCCCGTTTTAGCTCAAAAATGCGCAAAAACAGCTGTTTTTTTGCATTTTTTGAAGCTAAAAATGGGCGGGGGTGCACATGCACATGGGGGTGTGGGGATTGCGTGCCCCCCATGCCCCCCGCATGCCCCCCATGTCCCC
>JANHJO010003853.1:115163-127187 GCA_032468235.1 Pseudoxyrhopus heterurus | reverse complement strand
GTCAAGTGTGATGAAGTGAGGGACTTCGTTCTCTCTTTGCAAAAGGCCTGGATGAAGAGTCAGGTTTTCACAGCTCTGCTAAACAGGAGCAATGTGGGAAACATCTAGATTTTGGCGGGAAACTCATTCCAGAGGGCAGGTGCTACTTCTATTCTATATGAAGAAAAGAACAGAAGAATCTAACGGCAGAAATTCTGAAGCATTAAAGGCAGCAATGAAGTTCAATATCTTGAAATTCATTTGCTGGAGATGAGAAAAAAAGTACTTTATTCACATATTTCTGAAGTTGTCTGAAGCAAGCCATTCTTCTTCAGCCCTTCCACTCACTGAAAATAAGGAGATAGTAATAACTGTTCAACCTTAAGGATTTGGAAATAGGTTCCATAAAATTATATATGTAAATACACTGAACACTCAAAATTATAACCTCTCTATGTGACCTCTCAATGGCACCATTTGATTTCATGGTCTCTCTCCAAGGTCCTGAAGCTACCTAAACAACTACCTAACCAACTATCAAGAGAAAGCAGATGGATGTGAAAGCTGGTGACATTGAGAATTGTATATTGGGTTACCTGAATCACAAGGTGCATGACAAATAAATCTAATAAACGTCACCATTTTGTGCTGGCCTATGGCTATCAATGTGTTAATTGAATTTTAAACTGCACACTTAGAAATGTTTCTAATTGCTAAGTTGGTTATAGTAACCAACTTAGCAATTACCTGAAGAATGCAGAACTTAACCAAAACACATGTACTTTACCCACGGGAAGGGGTTTCCGTTTCCTGAAGAAACTCCACCCTTCTTCCCTTTCTTCCATTGATTCTGGATGAATACAGACATGCTCCATGCCTGTCTGTGAAGAAAAGATAAACATGTACTTAATTATTAATTATTGTAGGTTTTTATGTCACTTGTTTTATTTTCGAAGTAAAGTTTGTTCTTTTTTAATATTTTCTATCTCTTGCATTTTATTTTCATCATGGATAGAGACCACGATCCTAACAATCAAGATAAAAAAACTTGACAATAAATACATTAAAAATGGGTGTGTGCTAGTGACCACGAAGTCCTTTTTCTCGCCTCTAGCATAACGTAGACTGGTCAGGTATGTCCCAAGATATGGTTAACAATATATGACCTTGAGCTCTCATTTAGCAACATTTAGAACACACACACACACACACAACTTGTGATGCTTGAAATCTAATAACAGAAGTGTTTGTTTTTAGTAACATGACTTTTATGGAGCTGCAGTGGCTCAAGTATTTAGAACACAGTACTGCAGTACTGCAGATCAGCAGTTTGGCTGATCGAATCCCACCAGCTCTAAGGTTGACTCAGCCTTCCATCCTTCTGAGGTCGGTAAAATGAGAACCCAGATTGTTGGGGGCAATATGCTGACATTATAAACCGCTTAGAGAGGGTTGCAAGCCCTGATAGGCGGTATATAAATACAATGCTATCGCTATTGCTATTATGTTTATTCCTATATTGATCTTAAAATTTTTAATGAATTTAATGAGTTGAGTTGATGAGTTGAGAACAGGTGTGATTGATATACAATCTTATGATTAATTGACAACACATTGGATACCTGATTGGGTACTTTTTTCCTCCTAGATTTTCTTAATTTTCATGCTTGTAGGCATTTTCAGACTTGTTCATGTATCCATGAATGGATGGAGGATTGTAAAATACCTGTATATATTATATTATGTAACAGAAGATGGTTTGTAGGCTGTGTAGTAGTAATAAGGTTACTACTTAATTAGATTAAATCAATCAACTTTTCATATAATACATTTTCATCTAATATCTCTAATAATGAAAACATGGTTGGTTGTATCCACTGTGAACCAGTGGATTATTCTGAATGAAAATATTCACACAGTGATGTCATGATACAGTTTTTTTCTTCATATACCATCCTGACATATGATACAAATGTGTAAGTTGTAGTTTTCATGTCATGACATATAATGCCCATTTAATAACTCTAACCCTTGTAGATGCATGAGTGAGGGATGCCTGTTTCTGCAGTACAGCAATATAATTTGCGGTAGAACAATATATATGTTACTAATAAGTTCTAATATAGGTTATCCTTGATTTAAGATGTATTGTTTAATGACCATTCAAAGTTGTGATGGACTCGAAAAAAGTTATTTGCAACTTGTCCTCAAAGGTATTTACAACACCATCATGTGATTTCATTTTAGGCACTTGGCAACTGGCTCACATTTATGACCGGTTGCAGTATCATAATCATACAATCACATTTTGTGATGCTTTTTGCCATTTTCTGCAAAATGGATAAAACAGATTTGCATTTACAGCCGTGTGGTTACAACTCCCAAGCCATACTTTATACCGAGCTCTAGAATTCCAGCACAAGCATCAGAAGATGACCACAATTAGAACACAACACAGGAATTCCATAATAGTAATTCAGGAATTCTTTGGTTATAAATAAAGTTTTTTTTCTAGAAATACAAAAGGTATGGGGGTTGGAGAAATGATATCAACTAAAAATACAACATAACCTAATTGTTTCCTCTCCTTGAAAATGGCTGAATCATCTTACTTCAAGTACCAAAAGAAGGACAATAATACTACAGAAAAATGTTTGACAGCAAAGCACTTACATAAACCAGGCCTAAGCATATACTGCAAGCAAAAACCACAAGAGTTTCTTCTTTTTCTAGAATGTTCTAAAACTGTTATCCATCTGCTACCAGCATAAAGGTATTTCAGCAAACTAAGTAAAGATACATTGCCGTGTAGGATCAGTTTCCAGTAACCTCTGCATAGAATTAAACCTTTTAATTGATCTTATGAGACAAGGATTATGAATCTATCCTTGTTTTGCTTTGCCTTTCCTTAGTTACTGTTTCTTTTCCTACTCAGTTGGTCATAGTTGCACTGCTAAAACAATATGAGTGCCAGTGACAATTCTCCTCTGTTTCATGGTAGGACAATCTAAAATTTGTTGTGTAAGCCAGTACTGATAGCAACAGTGTTCAGTCACTAATATTTCATTATCTATTCATAAGAAACTGTAAAAATCCTCTGTGTATTCTTCCCTTTCTTTAATGTCCATCTAAAATGCTTAGAAGTTTGTTTGTGGCTGACCTATCCCTGCTCTTTTCCATTTTTTGCCCATATGTTTGTAAAGCTATACCTCAGTGGTTATTACAGTTTGAAATTACCATATTGCCTGCTGCTTTAAAACTCTTCCTTTGTTTTTAAGTCAGTTCTATGCTTAATAAAATTAAAATTCCATCAAAAACCATCTTTTCGTTGGAAGTTTTATGCAGTCTTCATACAGTTAGGGCAACTTAATTCTGTAATTTAAGATGTAATTAGTGTTAACTTTTTTGAATATAATTATTAAAACTTTTTAATAAGATAAAAAACTAATTCAAACTAATACAGAATAAGGAAGAAAAAAGAACAAGAAAGAAAGCAAGGAAATAAAAAGAAAAAAGTTGAAGATAATAGAAAACAAAGGAAAACATATAAAAAGAAGTGGCTTCTAATATTCTTCATAACAAAAGTGCAGATATATTTAACTTTTCTTTCTAATGCTACATCATATTACCTGCTTCTTCCTGTAATCTTTTCTATCTATGTTTTTTCTCAAATCAAAGAAGTCAGTCCACTTCACCAATCACTCCTTCATAGCAATTAGTGTCAAATCTTTCCATCTCTAGCTATATAGTAATTTCGCTGCAGTAATCGCATATTGAGAGAATCTTCCATAGCTTCTATCCATGTAACGAACAGGCTACTTTTAATGTGCTAGTATTAAATACATTGTTTATATTAAAGAGAAATTGGGATAGTATAAGAGCCGCAGTGGCGCAGTGGTTAGAGTGCAGTACTGCAGGCTACGTCTGCTGACTGCCGGTTGCCTGCAATTTGGCAAATTGAATCTCATCAGGCTCAAGGTTGACTTAGATTTCCATCCTTCCAAGGTGGGTAAAATGAGGACCCAGATTGTTGGGGGCAATATGATGACTCTAAACAGCTTAGAGAAGGCTGTAAAAGCACTGTGAAGCAGTATATAAGTCTAAGTGCTATTGCTATAATACAGTGATGTCGAACCTTTTTTGGTTCGCGTGCCAAATAGCGTGCGTGTGCTCCCGTGTGCCCCCCACCCACAATGCAACATGCAGCCTCCCCCATGCATGCACACACAGGGGGCCCCTGTGCAGACGGGCGCGACCCCCGGGATTTCTAGCCCAAAAAAGAGCTGAAAAACAGCTGTTTTTCAGGGGTCTTTTGGGCTAGAAACCCTGGGGGTCATGTGCGTATGCACAGTGGAGCTGGGCTGGGCGACGGCTGGCGTGCCGGGCAACGTGGCTACATGTGCCACTTTGGGCACGCGTGCCATAGGTTCGACATCACTGCTATAGTAAATAACTTAGCACCTTTGTAGCTGCAAAGGGTTTGCATTCTAGAATGTTAGTGATAAACTTGAAAATAATGAAATGTGAATGCCAAATTAGAGTTAGCCATTAGGCATCAAGCTAAAAAAGCTGGAAGACTATCAGCTTCAGTCTTAGTCCTTAAGCCAATTGTGTGAATTTGGGCCTTTCACTCTATCTAAGCACTAGGAAGAAGGCAATAACAAATCATTGTTGGAAATGTATCCAGCAATGACTTCTCCAGGCAGTCAACAAGATTCAACACTGACTTAAAGGTGTATGCACATGCAAACATACACACACATACTGTATACCATTTAAAGAGTCAATGAATTTTCACTTTAGTAAAATAAAATATCTTATATTGTCAAACGCATTAAGGGTTGGGTTTTTTTTTCTCGGGACAGCATCATGAAAGTAGTTTATTTCCTTCTTTAAATATGATAGGATCTTACAAATGTTGTAGTTTCTCATTGAAATACTAATTAGGTTGATGCTAATTTAGCTCAGTTTTTTGAAAGCAGCCAAGTTTGGTTGGGTAATATTTATTTGATGTATCTTTTAAAAAAATAGAATGATGAGAGGATTTCACTTTTAATTATGAAGTACCCAGAGGTATTTGAATCAGGTATAATTGTATAATTAATTTTTATTGATTTTCTATTTTTTATATTTCAATATCTAGTTTTAAAATAGTTTTTAAGAAATCTAATTGGAATTTGATTTATAACATTGCAAACAATTATAAGTAAGTTGTAAAAAGTTAACAAGAGGTAAGTTTTTTTCATATCATAATCTCACATTCACGTTTCACAAAATTTCCTCTTACTGTTAAAATTTCAAAATATAAAAAATATTTTCATGAATATACTGAGAATCAATTGTCTCAATCTTGGGATACCCTAAAACAGGGGTGTCAAATTCACGTTTCAGTGGGGTCACGTGACATTTTGGGACTTTTTTCTCCTTTGCTAAACCAGGCATGGGCGTGGCCAGCGCATGACGCATCTGGCCCACGAGCTGGGAGTTTGACAACTCTGCCATAAAAGATGAAGAATTACAATCCTCAACATCCTTTATCATTAAGTACAATTTCTAGACATTGGTTAATCAATAATATCAAGAGTCCTTCAGATTTTCATTCCCAGAATTCAGAAAGTACAAAGGTGAAAAAGTTTATATTGTACCATGCTTGCAAAGCATTGCAATTCCCTGAGTACATATAGACACTGAATATTTATTGAATTATCTGTTGAACTGTCTTGGGATCTGTGATATAAAAATGCATATCAATAGTAATGTCAGATAATTGTCTTACAATATTTTCTTTATTTTTTACTATGAAAAGTAAAATAATAGGCATAAATTCAGTCACTTCATTTCCTAGAAATGCAAATAAAATATAGCTTTATCCTCTTGGCACTTTATATTAAACAGTCTTTTGTCAGATCAATTTACTAGCTTAAAAGGACAAAGTGTTTGGGAGGCAGTTCTTTCAAATAGGAAGTAAATTCTAATCTTTTATGTTAAGTTTACATCAGCACAACTTCTGAATCTGAATCAGAATCTTTGATTTCTTCTGACAATCTCAGTGACTTGCCAATAAAACTGAAATGATAAATGTCTTGGTTACTAATCGTTCTTGGTTACTAATTGTTTTAAATGTCATAACCCCAACTCTTGAACCTGGCCAAGAAACTAATTGGCAACTAACAGTGTTGTTTCAATAAAGATGTCATTTGTATGAACAGGTACCTTTGCTGTAATGCGGCCATTGTCTTTTGTACAAGTTGTAGCTTCGAGAGCAAGCACAAAGTTAGTCCGACATAGAGTTCATAGAGTAACCTATAATTTCACAAAATGCTCATATTTTTATTTATATAGGACACGTACCTAAGGCTTTATGGAGTAGAAATAGAAAAAAGCTGACTTATTGGAGCATAAATCTCTTTACATAAGACACAGTGGAAATGGTCTCTGGAAACTGCAAAATGATTTTAAGTGAAAAGGAAGTTGTGATCCAGTTTGCAGGAGGAAAACACTATTTTGACTCCTTAATAATAAAATAGTATAGTATGTAAATAGTAAATGACTGTGATTATCTTTCTATTTAATTTTTTGGTTTTATGGCAGAGAAGAAAAATGAAGCAACTCTATGTAAATGAATAGCAGATTCATAGTTTTCTCAGTGTAACATCTTGAGAAATTATAATCAAACCTTTTATGTTGTATCAAATGTAAAACAAATGCAATGCACGTTTTGAAGATCACTCTTGGTAATTAATACTACAGAAGACTTAGTAGTGACTTGTAACAGATTTCGATCAATAGAACAACAATGGCTGAAAATTCCCAGACACAGCTTGGCTGGATCAGAATGTTTATTACCGCCACTCAGAAATATGACAAAATGAAGGTGTACATAACAGTTTGCCATTGCTCTTTCAAAGATAAGTAATTTTAAACTTTCAGGGATTTAGGAAACTTAATCAAAATTATGTACAATTTACAACTGCAAGAAATAATTATTGATAAGTAATTAACACTGTGTTACTTGAGTCCTAATTTCTATACTATCCTCCCCAAAATGCCATCCCCTGGTTTTATGCCCTTAAAATCTCAGAATTCCCCAGCCATTCTGGGGGATAGTTAGCACGTTTAGAGCAGTGGCCCCCAATCTTTCCAGCTTTGCGGACTGCTGGCTGCGCTGGCGAGGAAGGGATAGGGGATGATTCCATGTAAGCAGTGGCGCACATCTCCATTTGGGTCACAAAAATGGAGTTTCGCTCATGCACGTGCCCACCACTCCTTCAAATGGAGCTTGTGCTCTTGCCTCCACTTGCGCGACTGATTTCAAATGGGTTAGTGACTCCTGATTTAGAGAATGACTAGCATAGAGATAGTTTGTTTTCATCTTTTGCTTAGATTTTACTCCTTGTTGCTTCAGATCACTTCTTGTTACATCTCTATGTTTCTGAATCCAAGAATTTAATGGGAAAGTCAAGTCAAAGATTGTATACCTCATAAAGATTTCCTGATCTGAACTGGTTCTAAGTTTTAGCTTTCCATGAAAGACTTTTGTCTTTCTTTGAGTTTACCTAGATCATACTTGATGCTACTTTCAACTAGTAGCAGAACTAGCAGTTGTAATTCCACTACAGCATAGTTTTAGTTGTATTCCATTATGGCATAGTCACTGGTTTGGGAAACGTTTCTGCTTTTTCAGTCTATTTGTTCTATCTTACAGATGACCTTTAAGTATTAAAAACTTCAGTATCTTGAAAGATGACCTGCATATAAACCCAGAGCCTCAGGGATGCTTAAAATTCATCCCAGCTCTTTTTAGAACACTGCTGTTATGAAGCTAACTCTATAAAGAAATACTTACATGAACAGTGTGTATGGGTGGGTATGATTCTTTTCCCCTAAAGGCACAAAGATGAATCTAACATATTAGGAGCCAACATAGAGAGTTAAAGAAGAATCTAATCAACTATATCCTTAAATCTAGAATAACTAAAGAATGGCAAATTTGGCATAGAGTGATTTATCAGTTGTATCTATAGGGAACACAATCTATATCTCAGTTAAGACATTACATTCTTTTCTGGGAAACTGTTGAGGAAAAAGAAGAAAAAATATAAATAACAGAACAAAAGGCAACAGAAAAAAATACTGACACTAGTAATGGACTACTGTTAGAATATTACTAGATTCCCAGTAAAAGAACTGTGAAGGCAGTTGTAGTTTGGTTAACGTTCTTTTACACTTTTGGTTTGGCATGTAGAATTGAAACATTTGCCTAGTTTCTCTTTCAGTACTTAATGAAGGGTTATTCATCATTACTGTATATCTGTGACATTTTGGAGCCTATAAAGACTGAGCTTTTTCCTCCTATCCCACTTGCCAAGTTATGAAGATGAATTAGTAAGGTTTTTGTGAATACCTCAAGCAGATGGACTTGCCTCAAGAGGTGGAAGAGGGAAGTCAAAATCCAGTGATTTTGCACTTCACTTCTGAGGGATAGATAGTCATCATCTATCTGTATTAATACCGTTATGGAGTAACCACAAACCATTGTGAAATTTCAGTACAGATCAATATATTTCACTGAAATTACTAGCCGTATTATAGAGAAAGTGAAAACTAAATAAAATAAGCTAATGGGGGCTACAAATTGGTGTAATTATCTTGACATGTTTGAGATGTAATCTTTAACTGTTCCTAGTTATTAAAGTTAATAATTTTATTAAAGTTTCTGGAAGAGGTAGAAAGGTGGAAAGAGAGAGAAGGTTTCTTTCCCCCTGTATATATTATTTATGAGATCAATATTCTCTTGATTTTTTATATTTTTCTGAAGAATGAGTAATGAGTACTCCCATGGAAATAGATGAAAAAATACATAAATATTAAAAATAAAGACTTGAACTCAAACCACTATCCTGTAAGACTTCCTGGGGAACACTAGAGGCATCTATTCCCCTACTCTTTCTTCAATTATTTTCCAATTTACACATGGGCTAAGTTTTTATAACAGGCAAAGTTAAGACTATAAAAGAGAAAGTCAGCCTATTTCCACATAAAATTGCCCTATTATCAATAGCAATACCGCTTTACAGTGCTTTACAGCCTTCTCTAAGCGGTTTACAGAGTCAGTATATTGCCCCCAATAATCTGGGTCCTCATTTTACTAACCTCAGAATGAAGGAAGGCTGAGTCAACCTTGAGCTGTTGAGACTTGAACTGTTGGCAGCCGGCAGTCACAGAAGTTGACTACATTCTAACCACTGCGCCACCACCTCAGTATTATTTAAATTCCAGTTGACTGCCATAACTATAAATATAGTTGCTCCTAGCAATGATACATTCAGAATGGGACTCTCATTATACCTGATAATAGCTTAATACTATCTAATGTTTCTGAAACAAATGTTAATATCTTTCATGAAGTTTTTTTCAATGTCTTTTGAAGAGTCTCTTTTGCACTTTGTTTTATGTTTAAATTTTCTCAGCTAAAATGAAAACGACTGAACAGTTCTTTTAAAGAAATAAATGTAATCTACTGAGGAATGACAAAGTTGAATTGTTATGGGTTCTAAATGATTCAAATGTGGTGACAGCAAAAATTCAGAGAATAAGCACAAGCCAATCTGGTAGGGCAATATTCTTTATTCATAAAACTAGCTTATTTAAAAAGTGAGGCTCTTTGTGTGCTTTATTAGTTATGAGCCTATATTACAAAAATACATATTTTTCCAAGTTACTCCTCTGTTACTTTAGAAAAACTACTTTATGCTGTTTTTTTCCTCTTTTCCACTAAATTTCACAGTTTTATTTTCACTTCTCTATCTGTTGCTTAGCAACATTTCACTATATATGATTAGCTGGACCAACTTTATGGGATATTTGTCTTCCAATTCAGCTAAGGCAGTAACAAACTTATCAGTTGGTCTCTCCTACAGTGTCTACAGTTTAGTTTAGTTAGAATTTAAATACCGCCCTCTCCCAAAAGGACTCAGGGCGGTGTACAACAATAAAATCACATAAAATAATATAAAAGACAAGAAGTTAAAACCCAATCACACCCTTTCATTTCAATCCCAAGCCTGCCGGCACAACCAGGTCTTCACTGCCCTTCTTGTCTATATCCATCTCATTCTTTGGGACACTGCAGACAAACTTGCCAACTTGTTGAACAGAGACATCTCTGGAAGTCATGGTTCTTGCTTCAACTTCTGAAGTTTTCCTCATCATGCAGATGTATAACAGCTGTTGCATCTTCCAACTAACAATCATTCTTCCAACAACTATTCCTTGTCATGTTCCATTCGTTTAATAATTCTGTACACTTTTAAGGTAAACTGTCTACATGCAGTTTATGTGGCTCAGTGTCTATGAATTTATTCTCCGTAGCACCTGAGGGTAAGAATGAACCAGTTGGAAGAAGCTGGAATATTCTTAGAATTCCTACACTGGACAGAAGGCTTAGTTTGAGATTCCTCTGAAGTCATAATTTCATATGATTCTATCACAGGAATGAATCCTTGACATATTTTGTTGCAGTAGCCCCTGTGAATAAAAATTTGGAATTACATCTTCTTGCTTCAGGTCACTAGGCAGAATTTTAATGTATAACCGGCATGTGTAACTGAAACTGCAATTTTATGAGGGTCATCAGTCTTCCAATAAGAACTGTTCAGCAAAGTTAAATCAGCTTGTTTCAACCTGTTCTCTCTGGACTCTCAATGTGAGCCACAGAGAGCCTTAGATATCTGTTTAGATTAATAATCAGTACAGATGGTAAAGTGGTTTTTTTCCCAGTTAACAGCAATGATGGTGGTGATGGAACGAATTAGGCAGGTAAATGAAGTTCTGAAGATAGGTTAAAAAAAAGTTAAAGGAGTCCCTGTAGATTTTTACTCTGTTAGTCATTGCTGACTATAGGGGATGGTGCTCATCTCCGTTTCAAGGCCATTGAGCCAGCACTATCCAAAGACATTTCTGCAGTCATGTGACCAAACATGATGTCATGGAAGACTGGTACCTTCCCAGTTTAGTGGTACCCATTTATCTACTCCCATTTGCATGCTTTTAAACTGCTAGGTTGGCAGAAGCACAGCGAGGACGGGAGCTCACACCATTGTATGAATTCAGGTCTTGAACCTGGGCTGCGGTTTTCAAGCCAACAAGCACAACATCTTAACCACTGAGTTAACATACTGTCCACTCTGAAGGTAGCTACGAACTAAAAAAATAATAATTTGAGAATCCTTGCTATGATAGAAAGTTGTAACCTGAATTCTCAGAAGAAAAGAGGGGTTCATTCCAGAGAAATTGGAGGCAGCTCAGTTCAGATAAATTGTGTGAGAGAAAGAAGGTGAAGATAACCCATCCCTAATAGTGTTCAGAGTAGATGTCAAATGTGGATAGTAGGGTGCTTCAGTTTCGCAAGATTTTGTTTATAGGTTTGGAAAGGAAATATATATTTATAAGGAAATCTGCTTGGAAGAAGCACTATGTTTCTTCTTGGTTTTGGGGCTTGAGACTTGCTACTCTAGACTGAACTTCCCAGAATTCCTTGCCATAATACCTAGTATTAAAGAGCCCGAAAATCCTGGGAGACTAAGTCCCAAATGATCTGTAAACAGTTAGATTGGAGAAAGATGCTTTAACTTTTCTTATTTTATAATTAATTGGCATCATTTTATTGTTTTCTACACCCTTATGAAAGTACTTGTTATGCTGTGAATGTACATTTTGTTTGTTTGAAGTTTTAGCCATTCCTAAAACAATTTGGATAAAATAAGCCATTGTAAAAGCTTCTGTTTCAAATGAGTCGGTGTGAAAATGAAGTAAAAAAATTCTCCATTGGGGGAAACACAATTAAAAACAAAATAAAGAAGACTGGTAAAGAAACAAGCCTTCCCATTTCCAAGAAGAGTGTAGGCAATTATACTCCCAAGAGCAATACATAGGGGACATACTGGCAAAGTGGTGATATTTATCCAAAGCTTTTCTAGTGTATAGAAGATGTTTAAATAATCATCAATCTTCATATTGACAGATACAGGAGCAGAGCGATCTGAC
>JANHJO010003853.1:76126-91511 GCA_032468235.1 Pseudoxyrhopus heterurus | reverse complement strand
ACCAACGTGCCTACTGTCCCTGTCCTACTGTTCCCTTTAATTAATTATATATAATTCTTTGTTCATATTTTATGTTTCATACTTTATATATCTATATATATGTTTTTGATAAAATAAATAAAATAAACTACAAAACAAATTGTGACTCTCTGGTCATCAGTAGGTGCTCATCATGTATCCAAGGCAAAATGGAAGTGTGAAGCCTATTAAATGGCTGATGTAAGTGTGACTGCAAGTCTTCCCTGTGTTTTTGCTACTGTGTTTTTAATTGTTTTGACTAACTCTTAATAGATAAATTCTGCTGATTGTTTTGGGCATAGAACATAGGGTTGGAAAGGACTTTGGAGATTTTCTAGTCCAACCTCCTGCTCATGCTGGAGACCTTATGCCCTTCTGGACAAATGACAATCCAATCTCTTCTTAAAGGCCTCAAGTAATGGGGCGTCCACAACTTCTGAAGGCAAGCTGTTCCACTGATTAATTGTTCCAACTGTTAGTTCTCCTTAGTTCTAGTTGGATCTCTATTTATTTTCCACCCATTATTTCTTATCCTGCCTTCAGGTGCTTTGGAGAATAGGTTGACCCTTTCTTCTTTGTGACATGCCCTCAAGTATTGGAATTACTGTTATTACATCACCGCTTATCCTTCTCTTCATTATACTAGTTTGTGTAAACTATACATTATCCAGAACCAAAGTGAGATGGCTAGCTTCCGGTATGTAAATTCAAAAATAGAAGTTGGAGTTATTCTGCTGTTGGCTTTTTCACAGGCATCTGTTGGCCACAGAATGTTGTGGAACAGCATGTTGCAGTAGTTAGCTTTCTGTTGTGAGAAAAAGGCTCTTTAATGAGGATTAAGACACATGCACACTCCAGGTGCTGGAGAAGACTCTTGCGAGTCCCTTGGACTGCAAGGCAATCCAACCGATCAGTCCTAGAGGAGATCAACCCTGACTGCTCTTTGGAAGGCCAGACCCTGAAGATGAAACTGAAATACTTTGGCCACCTCATGAGAAGTAAGGACTCCCTGGAGAAGAGCCTAATGCTGGGAGCGATTGAGGGCAAAAGAAGAAGGGGACGACAGAGAATGAGGTGGCTGGATGGAGTCACTGAAGCAGTTGGTGCAAGTTTAAATGGATTCCGGGGGATGGTAGAGGATAGGAAGACCTGGAGGAACGTTGTCCATGGGGTCGCGATGGGTCGGACACGACTAACAACAACAAAGTTAGAGAGTCCTGTTGTACTAATGAACAACTAGGAAAAGAAGAAACAAGGGCACTTAGGGGATTGTTGATTGGATAGATGCTAGTAATATGGACTGAGAAAAATCCCATGTTTCCGATTCTCTTTTGGTTGCACAACAAGAGGTCAAAACTCATACCACATAGGTAAGTGTCTCAGTGCATTGTTTTCTGGCTAGAAAATTCTAAGACTGGTGACACATTAGGCCTGAATCCAAGCTGAGTTACTTTTAACTGATTGCATCTGCTTGCCTACCAAAGCAGAGGCCTGGACTCGGAGTCCCAGCAAGAGGTATTGAAGGAAAGGCAATAAAAAAAAACCTGTTGTTTGCACTGGGAGAGCAATAATTGGCGTTTGGGAACTGTTGCTGTTCCCCACTGAGATGCTGGCTGATTCTATTGTGGCCAAATAAAAACCAACTATTCTTTCCTGCTACATGAGGGAGGAAGCTCTACAGATGCTCTATGGTGAATTATGTCAAGGAACTTGTAAAAATATGAGTAAGATACTTAATACAATGATGTCTTTTTTACCATGAGGCAATTTGTATGATGAATTTCTTGGCTTGTCAGTGTGCGGTGGTCATGATGGCAGCAGGATAGTCCTTGTTCTTGAAGAATGTATTCTCTCCTTGATGCTGCTTGTATGTATTTAGTTTTTTGTCAAAATGCCCCTAAGAACCAAGAAAAGTTTTGCTGAATAGAAGCAGAGTGTGTAGGCTAATAGTGTGTAGGCCTGTCATTCACCATTTTGGCCTTTTGACTGCATTTGTTCTGTGCTAGGCTTAACATAAATTGCTTGTTTATTCATGCCAGAGCTTAGACAGAACTTGTTTATTCATGCTACAATGAGAAGTTAGATGAAATGATACAAAAGTTGATTTTGTATTTCAGTGACTGAACACGATACAAAAATACTGATGATTATAGATGATAAGCAGCTACTGTTTCTTCTGACAACTGGTGAGACTTTAAGGATGCAAAGAAACATGTCCTAGCTCTGTATCATTATTTTTTCTTTCTCCATCTCCTTTTTAAAAACATTCATTTACCACTGAAATTAGTTTAGGCAGTTTGTTCTTTCTACCGTCCCTCCCCTTGCAGCACAAACAGACTGATACCATATACATATTAAATTGTTGGCTCTCTGAACATATTTCCATGATTTTTGTCAGGGCAGGACTAATGAGGCATGAAATCTTTTGGCCCTGAATCATTTTATAAGCAAAGTCCTCTCCAAAACAAGCAAGTTCTCTTGGCCCAAAGGAGTAGCAAATTCTTTAGACTACACAAAAAGAATCTTAAAAAGTAAGCATTTAATTGTCACTGGTGATATTTTTACTGTTATTCATATGCATGTATAATGTATTTTGGATACATATTTTACGCCTCCAGTTTCTTCGTAGTAGTTAAGATATGTTTGATGGAATTCTAAGTTTGATGGAATTCAAGCAGCCCCATGTTGAACAAGCTTTTGTTTTTAAAAAGTAATCTTTAGATAATGATGTGATAATATTGGATGATTATTTAGAATGTAACACAGTTGAGACCAAGCTGTGACTTGTACTGGCAGTAATTGCTTACGTTTGTATGTGTGTTGATCGTTATGGTATCCTAGGTATGTGGTAAATGTTGGCTGTTTAATGACTAGCTGTTTGATATGTATTTATGTTTGCTATGTGTTTAATGTTAGCTGTGTAAATTGCATAAAATTGATGAACATGATGTACAAAATGTAATAGAACATTGAAGTTATGTAGAATTTGGCATGCATCTGTCAAGCTAGTTTTTCCTCTTCTTTATAAATGACTTCATATTATTGTTTGCCAAATACATGGGAACCTTGTCACATTACTTAAGAGTAACCCATTTAGCATTGGTCTCAGGTTATTATTTGTTTGGAAAACTATTCTTACATGTATTCATCTTGACATTGCTTTAAAAAAAATCACTACTTTGGTTGACTGGATTTGACTATTTTAATTACATTTTATATCTGATATCAGATTATTGTTAGCTCTGTCCTAGACAAATGGCCATCCAACCACTGTTCTAAAATTTTCAGCAAGGTATCTCTATCATTTTTCTAGGTAGATGATTCCATTGCTTAAATCACCCTGGTGCTGGTGTATAGTCATGAATGAATTAAAATTTACTGTCAGAAAATTTCGCTGGCTATTCCCTTCTTTTTCAGTTTCAACTCACTGGCACTTATTCTGCTTCTTGGTTTTGTTAAAATATACAAGTTACCTTCTCTTGCACAAGACAGCTAGCATCTTTCGCCTCAGTATTTTCCTGCAGGCTAAAAGGGCCCAGGTCCTTTAAACATCCTTCATAGGACGTGATTTTCAGACCACTAATCACCCTAATATTTCTTTTTCTGACCAAAGTGTGATTTTTACATATCTCCCTTAAAGTATGGTATTCCTGGGGGTGCAATGGCTCAGCGGTTAAATACGTTGAGCTTTCCAGCTAGAAAGCTGATGGCCAGATTCAAAACCTGAGCACTGCACGACAGGTGAGCTCCCATTACTTTTCCCAGCTCCTGCCAATCTAGCAATTTGAAAGCATGAAAATGTGAGTAGAAAAGGTACCACTTCGATGGGAAGCTAACAGTACACTGACTCCTTTGACTAAGAAACGGACATGAGCTTTGCTCCCTAGAGTCAGACATGACTGGACATGGGAAACATTTTCCTTTTTTTAATATTCAGTATTAGGTACATTATTTCGTGTTGGTGTAATCAGTACAAGTACAAATGGATTGATATCTTCTATGATCTAGTTGCAATGCAGATGTTAATGCAACCAAAATTTCTATTAGCCATTTTAATCCACTAGGATTTCAGAGGCTTCTCATGTACACTGTCGTCAAAACAGGTTTCCCCTGAACCTATATGTGAGGTTTTTTTCTTATCCTGAACAAAGACCTATCACAGTTGAACATGGTCACCATCCCTCTGATGGGTGTCATCTATACATTTGATAAATTTCTCTTATATTTTACTCTATCATTTATAAAGACATTGAATAGAATTGTACTTAAAACAAAGTCCTGGCAGACATTCCTTCATACTTCTTTCTTGTTCAACACAACACCATTACAAATACACACACACACACACACACACACACACACACAGTGGCCAGGTCATTTGTTTCTATTTCGTTTGGGTTCTTAAATTACAGTACGGTGATCCTTTGTTATGGATTTGAAGATTCATGTTGTCTGATGAAGTATCTGAAACTAACAAAGAAAAATTAGATGTTTTCAGAGTCAAATATAAGTATTTTATGACAAACTGAAGAACTGAGTTTATTTTTGTCAAATCCCCGTACATCACCTGTGCATAAGAGCACTCCTCCCAAAAAACAGCAATAATATTTACTTGTCAGTGCGATACTGCAGTAATATTTTCTCCTCACACCCCACAGTGTTGTTAAAGCTATATTTAAAATTTGTGAAGTAGGTGGTTAGCCATATGCTTTTTTGCTGGAATGGAAATTACAGATTTTTTACATTCAAGCACTGATGTACAAAATGAACAACTCAATATGGAAATCATTACAGTAGTATTTTGGATAATTCTTACAAAAAAGATCTGTAGAATTTTCCTGTGGAAAATTGAAAAGAGCAACAAAAATAAGGAAAAAAGGAATGGGAGAAATAATATGTATGACTGTATTGCTAAAATACTGACTTAAAAAAAAACCCAGCTGCTTGACAAATAAGAATTGGGTAACCATCTACCTCATGGGGTCAAACTTGCTGAGTCCCATTACCATCATGTGACGTGATGTTCACGATGTTTTTCCCCTTCGCGGAGCTGGGTTGGGCATGGCTTGTGCATGACGCATCTGGCCCTTGGGCCGCCAGTTTGACACCCCTGATCTACCTTCATCCTAAAGTAACTGACTGAAAACTTCCATGAATTGACATAAGCAACATAACGATGATAATATTTGGAAAATGGCAGCAAGACAATGTACAGTATATATGTAACCCCTGGGTCAAAAGGAATGTAAAAACCTTTATTATTTTGTTTTGTACAACTTTAATACTATTAAAAAGGATGATATAAAATCCCAGAAGGGATTTAAAATAAATTAATATATTTTTGCCACAATGACTTAAGTAAATTAATGGTAGTCTGGAGATAAAGTGGCTGAAGAAAGCATGACATTTCCTGTACAAAGAATATCTGCAGTAGAAAAAGTACAATGTTCTGGAGGGAAAAAGTCTATATACAGAGAATCATAGCTCAGGGAGAGAACCATTAGCATCAGCAGTTAGAGTTCCTTTGCCTTTTTCATAAGTCATTTGAATTTTGTATGGTGGCACTACATTTGCTCTTGCTATCTCACAGGAAGTTTAACAATACAATATTATATATGACTATAACATATTCAGAATCCTTGTTCTTATACAAGCCACTAAATCATTCATAGGATAATAAGTACAGTGCAATGCAAACAATGAAATTACATTGTAGTTTTTCAGAATAAAAGGTACAATATATGAAAGAGATCCTGTTGTGGCTTGTGATAATATAGCCAGTAGTTGAAAGAGTCAAGAAAGAGTCAAGAAGATGGCATTAGCTTTGTTCTGTAGAGTGCAACAAATTTACCAGCTTACTTCCATGCTAGGCCTAGATGATAAATCAGACCACAAGCTGCAGGCACCATGAAGAGTCCTCGGCTGGGTGCATTGAAGCAACTGCAGCCTAGGCTATTAGGATCCCAGCTGAGGCTTCAAATAACATGTTCTGTCGCCTAGAAAAAAGTCACCACAGGTGGGCATGGAATGAATCCAGCCTACCTTAAAGCAACCAACTACTGCAGTCAGTTTCAGAAGGCTTAGAAATGGAGCCTGCATGACGTTTCTTTCATTGCCTGAAGTTCTTGAAAACAGGAATTAGTATATCATAGGTATTTTTCATGAAAGAATTTGGAACCTATCTAGATTCCGGTGCAAGGGCATAGAAATTACTAATACAGTGGAACCTCGGTTCGCGAACGCCTCTGTTCGCGACCACTTCACATTACGATCAAACATTCCAACCAAGTTTTGAATCGGTTCCCGACTCAAAACTCGGTTCACGAACAAAAAACGGCGCGGAAAGATTCCTTTCTGCGCCATTTTCCCTTCTGCACATGCGCAGAATTGTCTGCGCATGCACGATTCGGTCGCTTCAGAACGCAACCGAATCGGTTCACACCCGCAGTCCGGGAACGGATTGCGGTCACAAACCGAGGTTCTACTGTAGTGTAATCCTAACTTGATACTCAAAACAGAATCATAGAATTTTTGTAACTTTATACATTCTTTATTTATGATTCTCACATAAAGATTGCAAATGAATCCTTAAGATGTGCTATTGTGAACAAGAGGGGTGTAAATTTATGTCTAGAAGAATGTAACAGGAGTCAAAAGCTGAATATATTATAGTAATAAAAAGAAGAATGGCTGTTTTAATGACTCATTCCTATGTTTTGTAATATCTTTTTCAAACTGAATGTGAAGCATTTCACTGCCCTGGTCACTCATATTCCCCCTCCTTCCCTCCCTCTCCTTGTCTATTTTTTCATCTTTTCCTTCCTTCCTCGTTCCCTCCCTCATCTCAATTAACAAAACATTGAAAAATACAGTGCAACTTCAAAAGGTACATTTTACAGGTCCAAATAATAACAAATACAAATTCTGGCATGTTTGTATTAATAGAGAAGAAACTTAAACTAATCGAAAAAGCCAGTGTTATTTATATTAAGTTGAGATATTCTGCTGTATTATTGACTGTATTAAAATGTCATTTCAGTGGTATGGTGTGATTTTGCGGCACCTACACAGTTCAAGGCACTTAAATAATTAGTGCAAATAAGCTAAAGTATTGATGCATTTTTTAAAAAAAGAATGTTTCACAACATTAAAACAAGCTAAATATCCTCATAAATTATACTAATGAAAAAGATTGCTACTTGTAATTGAGCCCATGTTCCACACTGCACTGTGTGCAGATATGCCAGTTAATAAGCCTTAGCAATGTCTCTGTTCATGGAAAATGAATCAGAAATTATTATCAGATTATCTTTTCGGAATGCCTGACTAGTGTCTGAAATGGCACTTTACTAATGTGCTATTACTCAATGTCATTAAGCTAGAAAAATGATTGAACAGCAAATTCATACTTGCATTGTCCTGCTCTAAAGATGCAGTGCTTTAATATTAATGCAACTCCTGGGAAATAATATTGCATGTACCAAGATTTTCATGTCCCAAAACAGGAGCTCCTAAAGCTCTGTACATCAGCTATACTTGGGACAGAAGATGGAATCTATAATAAGTACTGAAATGGATGTTAACATTGTTTGGACACACAAACATAAGGTAGAGATAGAAAACTTGAAGAAAATTGGATTTTTCAAAACAATTCACAATCTTTCCATCCAAGTTCACAGTAGTGTACATTTTGTGAGTGATAGCCTTTTTCCCTGTGTCCGTAAGACTAAAATAATTCTACAAGTGTTGTCTTGACCACAAGTTTGTATGGTTCTACAAATGAATGAACAGTCTGGTGAGATTGACACCTACTCTGTTACTTCACGTTTTGTAGGCTCTGGATGTTATGTTGCTTCTGCTGTTCATTCCGTTATATTGTTTAATACTCCTCTGAATTCCTAGTTTTCTTGTTTTACTCTATTAAAAGCTGTCTGGATCTTTAAACAAGTAAACACTTCTTTCTGCAGTTGTTTGCAGTGTTGTGTTAATCACTTGATAGCATTCCCATTTTAGAATTGCTTTAAGGAAGGTAACCAGGATAGAACAAAGAAGCACCATTTGGGAGAGAAAAATGGAAACAATATGACTGTGTAATTTATATGCTGTTTTCAATTAATTCTACTGCAAATTGTACAGGAAAAAAACAAATGAGATCTTTTAAACCCTTTTTTCCCTTTTTGCACACAATTACTAAGAAATTGTATTTGAAAGAATGAGATATTTGTTTTGAATTACAATGTGAAGAAGAAACAGACAGTCTGTAACAGGAAAATAACCCCATGTGTTAGCAAACCAGTATCTCCTACCATCCTCAAGAATATAAAGTTAAGAAAGAACGAATCAGTTTTTACCCCCTAAAGGTCAGCAATCATTTGACAGACATCAGCTGTCAAATATTATTCTAAAACAAACGGTGGCACACATCAGGGAATTATATACCAAATCTGAAATAAATAGTTCATGGTTTTTGCAAAATAGCGTGATGGCAGTATGTGGGCTAGCACTATGGAAAAGTAAGAGAGTTAACCAAATATGCATTACTTTAGAATATATTTGATATGGGAATGCAAAATAAGACAGCATTAGTAAATCATCCCAAATAAAACTTCAGGGTTAATGGGAATTGTCATATTAACAAATTGCTTCTTGGAATTCTGATGACAAGATAGTAGGTCACCATTACAAGGCAAAGATATGTCAATATGTAGTATACTCAGTATAGAGGATTTTTTTTAAAATTCATGATGTTTAGTATAAAATGTGTCTTTCTTCCACCATATATACATAAATCTTTCAAGTATCTTTCGTGGACACTTTTTGTCAAGTGGAATAGGTCCCCCTGCCATCAGTTCTCCTTGATATGTGACCAGCCCATTTCCATTTCAATTCTTTTTTTCCCCTTCAAATTCTTTAAAACCAGATGGATCGGCGACATCAGCAAGTATTGTGGGCCCAGTTGGCAAAAGAAAGCTCAGTACCATATGTGTTGGAAACATGCGGAAGAGGCCTTAATCCTGCAGTGGATAGGCAATGGTTAAAATGATGATGTACATACAGTACATAAATATATACCTATATACATATATCTGTGTATATGTGTGTGTGTGTGTGCGTGCACGCACTTTCTGTACAAAGGATTGAGAACAACTCAACCCTCTTAGCATCGTATTTCAGGGTTTTCTTATTTAGAATCACTTGCATCTTCAGATGTATCTGGACAGAAAGTTTTTTTTTAGTATTAAAAGCTCTTTCCTAGTTCCAGCAATATTTTTCTCCTGTTCTGATAAAATATGAAGTCACCAAAATTTGCCGCCCTCACACTAAAGTGTGGATAGTAGTTTCTATTACTGTTGTTAGAGGAGCAAGAACATTTCTTCTCTATGCCTGCTATTCTCTCCCAACTACAAAGCTGCCCTCACTATCACAATATCTACCTTTACTTCTCTGTTTGTTGGAAAGCTGTGAGTGTGTCAGTACAGACAAGGATAATCATGAGGGAACAAATGAAAGATTTCAATTAGGAATAGGGACCTTGTGGATTTATGTCATTAAATGAGCCAACCTATCCCTGGAATGCTCATGTTGAGGGCCTTGAGATAGAAGCTCATGTTGAGGACCCTCAAATATTGGCGAGCAGCACATTTTGGAACTAGAGCATGAGGGTTATGTGAATAACCGATTTGTTTTGTTGTAGCATGAACTCAGGTTAACAAATCTTTCAATTCTAGGAACAAAAGTCTGCCTTGCTCCCATTCTAAATTGTTATATTGCTCTGATTTTCTTTCTACAGAGCCAAAAATAAACTAACAAAAATGAAGGTCTCAGAAGACTTGCTCCCTTCAAATGTGGCCTTTCTTTTCTCAATGCAAACAGCTCAAGAGTTGCAGTTTAGAACATAGTGTGATAGCTATTTAAAAGCATTATAATTAAATAATATGATTGAAAAGAACCAATGCGTACCTAAGATACAATGGGTCAAATGACAGATCAAATATGGAACTTGGTGGGGCATATAAAGAAATGAACAGCCACTTTGTATTGTAAAGCATGGTGTGAAAAATCCTTTACAAGAGGTCTTCACTATCTCTGAGAATACAGAAGGCAGTTGGTTTGACAAAATACCACTCAAGGGAAGGAAGCTTCTCACTGTCTCTTGGAAAACAGGGTTACAATTTACCTCACAGTTTGAGAGATCAGCTCCAGGGAGAGAGGCTAGGATTGATCCTTTTGTCTGCACCCATCTGTCTGTCACCTAAGTGCTCTTCAGTGTTGTAATGGTTCCCACTTTAAATTTTTTATTGTTTTTGTTAGCTTAACCTGCAGCTGACCCATGCAGATTTTATTTGCGGCATTGTTAATTCTCTTTCTGGCACCCTGCAGAAAGTCTTCTGCCATTTTTGTGACATCTCCTTAAAAACCACACACACACACCACCGTAATGACTAACTACATGACTGCATGAAGAACCTAGTTCTTTTCCATTATTTAACACTACACTTATGTCATTCCATTTGAACTTCAGAACTTTTCAAGTCTGCTTCATTGCACTGAGTTTGATAGCTAACCGAAAGGACCAGGATGGTTACTGTGAAAACAAGGAGCAAGTATTTATAGTATATAGCTATATGAAATCTGTAGCATAAGACTCACTGCATCATAATTTTTTTCCAGATACCTGCAGTTTCCACCTTTGGTTGTAAGAATTACATGCATCCAACATTGTAGAATCTCTTTTTAGAAAAAAGAAAGGGCCATTTCCATAGTCTTTTGTATTATGTTTTTATTTCATTGGAGTACTTGGAGCAGCTCCTTTAACTGGGCTAACAGCCAGAGAATCAGTGTCTTAATTCAGAGGGAGACTTGGAGACCTAGGAACAACACAGCAATCCAAGAACTGATGGCGCTAAAGGTGAACTAGATGTTTTTAAAATTAAATTTTATGGGAAACAATTTGAGCTGTCTCTTTGAAATAATTTATATTTTAAAAATATATATAAATTATTTTCATCAGATTAAAGCAGAACTGATATAGAAAATAGCAGGAGATTTATATAGGACACTAAATATAATTTCTTATAAGATATAACCAGTCTACTCTACCTGTTTCAAGTATATTTTTTTGGAAACCAAAAGTATGTTTGGAAACCAAAAAAATGTTCTCGTGCTCCTAAAAAAATGGCCAGATCTTACTTTATTTGCCTGGTGATGTTTTAAATGTTAAACATTGAGAACAGCACCGCCCTGAGTCCTTCGGGAGAGGGCGGTATATAAATTTTGCTAAAATAAAATAAAATAAAAAAATAAACAGTTATATTAACTTTGCTGGTTTTTCTTATTTTCCTCGTTCATCCCTCTAGTAATCAGGGATGTCAAACTGGCAGCCTATGGGCCAGATGCGTCACACACAGGCCACACCCACTCCAGCTCCGCAAAGACAAAAAACGTGACACGATCGAGTTTGGCACCCGTGCTTTAGTTTAAACAAAAGCTTCAAAAAAGAGGACAAACAAAAAACGGTAGAAAGGCTATTACTGGTATTTCAGGATGAATCAGAAGGATCCAAATTTCAGCTGATCTGTAGTAATTCAACTGCATTAACAGAATTAAATGCAGGTGAATTAAAAATCCCTGTGCCGGCAAAGATTCCTCTAGGCAGTTGTCTTCTACCTTGCCACAAGAGTGCAATCACATCTGGCTCTCTCTCCAAATGAAGAGTGACAGGGGTGATGGGCATTGTCGATATTGCAACAGTATTTCTTTTGCAGCAAAAGCTGTCTGTCTGGTAAGATTTAGCAGGCAATAAAGGTTTTTCAAGAAATACAAAGCTAACTTTGAAAAGTACAGAGGAACTCCAGGGGGAAAAAATGTTAAGGCAATGTCTGACTCATATATTCTTTGCTCTAGACATCACTTTCATGTATTATAAAATATCCATAATAATTTAATTCGTTCACTCAGAGATCCTTTTAGAAACCAGTAGCTACAAGGTGTCACCTGCTAAATGTGATCTAGGTATTTATAAAATTAACTGCAATCCCTGGTTCCTCCCCAAGAACTGTGCTTAAAGAGCTGTGAAGATGTAATTAATGGAGAAAAAGAAGAATATGATCACAGATTATTCTTTCTTATATGCCTGTTAACTTTTCATTAAACTTACATTTGTTTAGCAGAAACTTACATGTAAATATTATAGCTTTGTGAAGAAATCTGGAATAGTTAATCTTCAGGAGGCTAGAAGAAGAATAGTGAAGAAGAATTCTGTGCTAGATTCACAACAGAGTTTGAGCAGTTCGGCCATCTTCTATTAGGAAGACTATTTTATTTAATAGAATTCTTGGTTGCCTATATCTTTTGGGCTAATGTTAAAGTATAGGCACTCTTCTAGTGAACGAATAGTTAAAAAGTACCGAAAGCACTCTTCTAGTGAACAAATAGTTAAAAAGTGAGTGTCCATGTTTGCATGGAGAAGGTCTAAGGGATTCAATCTTTAGCATTTCCTGCAAATACTGGAACATGTGACACCATCTGGAGATAGCAAAATAGAAGAGAAAGAAATGTAAAAAAAAAAATCACAATATTCAAAGACCTGAATATAGAAGTAGAATTGTGCAAAAGAAAGCAAAGATACTGCAAATACCCTGAAAATAAGACATATCCCAAAAATATGCCCTAGCATATTTTTATGCATGTGCCTAATATAAGCCCTACCCCAAAATAAGTCCTACTTAAGTGCCTGTGCAGCTGGATGCACACCCATTCCATCTGGTTGTTTGCGGTGATGCCACAAGGCAGGGGATGGTGTAGCTGCCCCACGTGCCCTGCACCGGCTTACCTCAGGACCCCTACAGCCAGGCCATCCACACCCTGATGCTTGCCTCACAGCGGCAGCACCATGTGCAGCAGGAGCCCACGTGGCCACCAGCTCACTTCTTCTGGTTGCTCACAGCTTAAAGGAGCAGGGGGCTGAGCGAGGTGCTGGTATGTAGCCGCGGCTGCAAGGCAGGTGTCAGGGTATGGATGGCCTAGCTACAGGGGCCCTGAGGTAAGCTGGTACGGGGCATGTGAGGCAACTCTACTCCACCCACTCTCCGCCTCATGGCGGCACTGGTGCATCATGTGGCTTCCTGCCCCACTGTGAGAAAGCGGAAAAAGTGGGCCTTTTTTCCATACATGGAAAAAAATAAGACATCCTCCAGAAATAAGCACTAGTGCTAATTTTGGGCCCCAAAAGAAAATAATACCCGGTCTTATTTTTGGGGAAACATGGGTAGTAGTAGGCGCCTTGGGTGTCATCCTAAAATATCTGGAGTAGAACTTGAACATGATGGGCATTGACAAACACACTATCAGTCAATTGCAAAAGGCAGCTTTACTTGGAACAGCTTACATCTTGTAACAATATCTTTAACACTGTGAAATATACCAACTTAGGTAAGGAATCAACAGATGGATAAAAAAGCCAATGTCTAAACATTTAGATCACTGTGCAACCAGTCATATTAATAATAATAACAGGAAGATAAAATCTGCGTGTTCAATATGTAACAAACAACAGTAAATGTCATCTTAGTAGTAAGAAGGTTGAAACAATTAACCATTTGGTTAGTGGCTGCAGCAAAATTTCAAAACTAACCATGTAGCATCATGACTAAGTTGCCAGAATTATTCATTGGAAACTTTGCATTTGAATGTAATAAAAACTACTGGGACCATCAAATTGAGAAGGCTTTGGAAAATGAGCAGGGCTTTATAAGAGCTAAACCTGTTCATAACTTGCCTGATATAACAGAAAGTCTGGTTCATTGATGTTGATATTCTAGTAATACTAGGATTGAAGAAAAACAATTGGAAAACATATAAAATATTGGAACTTGCAGATCAAAGTTGAATGCTCATGAAAAAAGAAATCTGTTATTATACCAATCATAATTGGAACCTTCAGTGTAATGCCTAAAGGACTTTTTTGATGACTGGATAGAATTTATCAGATCTGAACACCTTAATTTTATAAAAAGCCACTCACTTTGGAACTATACCTTGGTCTATACCTTAATAATTTTTTGTCTCCTTAGTGCGGACTTGAATTATTAAGTGTCCACAGGTCCTAGACTGTGAATCTAACTATAGATTACGCATACATTATAATAATATCATAGGCATGAAAATTATAAAAGAAATAATACAACCTAATGAACTTTCAAAATTGTAATTCTTTAGGCTGTTGTCGCCCTATCCTTGGTCAGTTATAGCAAATTGAATGCATGATCTAGGAACAATATTTATTACTCAACCTGGAAGTTATTACATTTAAGTATTGTATGGTCATGGATAAGAAGGAGAAAAACAAACTGCACTGCTTTGCTTCTTAGTATATCAAATTTTCGCTGCTGAAAAGTAATGGAAGCAGAAAATATGAATCTATTATACACATACACTCTCTGATGATTCAATTGATAATGGAATAATGTAGGCTAATGTAAAGCTCAAGCTTTTCTCCTGATAAGTGATGACATATAAAAACTGTTTTAACTGCATCTGCATAGAACAGGTTGACATTGTTTTCCCATAAATCTAAGGCTTTCTTAACCAAGATGCAGTGGATAGCTTATTGTAAACATGTTTAGTGTATGAAGATCCTAAAATTAACCTTTAATTGGAGTCCATTATTGGTTCAAATCACAAGTCCCTTTTCATATATTAAACTTTTAAGGCTGTCAATGGCAAGGACCCAGTTGTCTACATTTACATTTAAATTTACATATACATATATATCTCTGTTATGAATATGTCCAGTTAAGATTTTCAAGATTAGCTTCAAAGACACAGTCACACACAAAAAAACATTTTCTTATGTAATGCAATGTATGAAATAATTTTCTAAGTTTTCGCTTTCCAGTCTTCTCCTTTTAAAGATATATTTTAATTTGCTGTTCTTTTGGGAAAAGTTTTTTTTTATTGTCTTTTTGTCATGAAACTTACTTTTTTTTCTAGTAATTTAATATTTGTCATGTTTTTGATAGATTTAATGATGGATTTATGTTATTGTGCTATTACTTCTTTTGTCCTATGCATTTTCTTAACACCTTTTATACAAAGCTAATATTAAAGTACAAAGAAATAAGAGAATGATGCACATGCAAAATAGATAGACATAAAAACCTTATTAAAATTTTTATATTGATCTCAGAGATATACCGTAGAGACCTACATAGCTATTGTGACAGTGGGAAAATTGGTACCCAATCACAAAATCAAGAAAATACTGTATCAGAATCAGAATTTTTATTGGTCAAGTGTGATTGGACACACAAGGAATTTGTCTTTGGTGCATATGCTCTCAGTGTACAGAAGAAGAAAATAAGATAAA
>JANHJO010003853.1:60675-73432 GCA_032468235.1 Pseudoxyrhopus heterurus | reverse complement strand
GAGAATTGCGAGTTTGTATAGAGCACAAACAAACAAACTTTTTTTCGGACTTCTCTTTTATATATATAGATTAAAGATCCCTTCCCATATACAATTTACATCACTTTACATCTATTCTCTACTTTCCATAGTCTCATTTGCTGCAAACCTACTTGTTAAAGATGGCTATAACTCTAGTTAGACCACAGAAGTTGAAGGACATAAAGATATAGGAACATGTGCTTTTTATCCTCTGTGAGTACTAATAATTTAAGTTCAAAGTAGCAAATGTATTCCTTCCCTCTGTACTATGAAAAATGGCATCCACAGTATCTACACATACAATAATTAAAAATAAGTTACCATGTACTCCAGAGTGTATATTCCCAAATAAATAAATTTACAATCACTCTATATTTTTTAATAAGGCAGTGTATTGTTTTTCTAGGAATCTACTTTTATGTCTTAGTCATAGATTGAAAGTTGTGATCTTGAAAACTTTCTGAGGTTATATAATGAGCAATTAGTTTCACAAAGTTTTCATAGACATGAATTGAATTCTGTGTGATAATTTCATCTGTTCTCTTCTGAGTATGATTCAATCTAGATCCTGTTTAGATCCTGTTAGATATTTGAATTCCTAGCTTTTCAAACATGAGATTTTTATGGAAGCTACCTATTCCACAGACTGAATTGTTTTAGTATTTTTCTTGTTTTTTTAATTATAGTTTTGTTTTTTTTAAATAAATATGTATGCCATCATGCTCAAGTTTTTTTTAAAATTGAAGGCAACCCAGAAGCATTTAAATTGTTATATAATTGTATCTATTATGTGCCACTTGTAATTAATTAGTATGCAATATATTGTTTTTAGTAAATTATAATATGCAGTGATACCTGAAATAGAAAATATATATGCATGCATATATATTGTGTGTTTATGTCCCCATTTGTATATACAAAGATATCATTTTATCTGTAACCCTACAATGTAAGAGTATATTTATTTATATTTTACATGGTAGGACATATGCAAAAGAAGTATTCTGGTTAAAATAATCTTCAACCCTTCTCCTCCTCAAAATGAGTTGAAAGAATGTAAGATGTAATTCAAAATTAAGAAACAAATTTTAGAAGCTTTCATTGTTTAATAACTATACAAATGTGAGAATAGGAACAGCTGCAAAAATTTATTTATTTATTTATTTTATTTTATTTTATTTGTTGGAACTTCTATGCCGCCCATTCCCGAAGGACTCCGGGCGGCTCACAACAAACAATTTCAATAAAAATGATACAATATAAAATTTACAATATAAAACATTAAAAATACATCCTAATAAATAGTTAAAACCAATTATAAGAATCTAAAATATTAAAAATATATATTTAAATATATATTTAAAATCACATATACTGAGAAATGTTGGCTTTTTGTATGAGAAACCATGAGCTTTCAAAATTAAGTTATTTTCTTTAAAGAAGAATGCACACATTAGCCTGCCTGCCTGCCTGCAGTAACTTAGATTTCTGGCCTTTTTAGTCAACTGTCAAAGAACCATGCAGTATCTAGGATCCCTATGCCAATGGTGACATCATAAATTTGAATTATGTTCAAATCCTTCCTTACACGTTTTAGAAAAAGTCTTAAGTGAACACAGTAGTATTTTAACTATTGCATACTTCAGTATATAATGTGATCTATGGGATGATTAATTGCAGTCTCAATGCCCAAGCTACAATATTGCCACCTGGTGGTATTTAATATGTTCTAAATGTTTAATTAATCTCATTTGGAAGTTACATGCAAAAAAATTAGAGAAACAATAAGATTTCTCATGTCTACTGGCGAATCTATTATATATCTAATATTGTAGATAAAAAAAATTCTAGAAGTGCTCCGTCAAAGAAACTGAAATGGTGAAAATAAATATTTTCCAGATTTATCTGTGTGGTGAAATCTACCAATGTCTAAGTATTCAGGTGGTTAGTTGTTCAGTGGGCTATATGCTCCTTTTGCATTTACATGTAATATTGATAGCTTTTAATAAAAAGAATAAAATGTAGGAGAAAAACTTCAACATAGCCATCCAACCAACATTTCTTATTCACAATAATATATTTTCCATATTTTAACTAGAAAATAAAAATGTTATAGCTCATCTTAGAAAACAAATTATTTAGAAACATTTCAACTTCAAGCAAAGAAGAAATTATTTCCTCAAAATATGTGTGGATAATATTTGTTTAAAGACTCTTCACTTAACAAGCATTAAAAGGTTTCAAGGGACCTCAAAGATATGACTGCCACATCTTTATCCTGCAATCAGGTTTGCATTTTGGGTGCTTGAAACCATCTCGCATTTATGATTTAGGAATTTAAGGGGAGATTATTTATTAAATACAGAAAATGAATAAAGCTATCAGTGAAGCAAAATAAAGTTCTAGAATCCATTGAAATGCAGTCTGCTTTATAAATAGTTCATTAGTGAAGTCATGGAACTTGTCTAGGCTGATTGAGACATATAGGAAGTAGATTTCCTTGATTTGAATTTGGCCCTTTTTTGGTCTGGAAAAGGATTAATAACCAAGGTTGGAAAAACAGATGTTCCAATTTCCTTTACAGCGTTAAGTTTCTTGCACAAATATGCTTTTCCTTTAAATGTTGGCTATTCATTTTGTTATTTGTGACAATTCTCGGTTCATTTGCCCATTCTGCCATGACCAACTTCAGCTTCTCCTCATGAAAACTGTAAATTTAGTTTGATTATTTATTTGTAATATCTTACACTTCGGAATGACGGATAACCGTTTAACAGCTGGTTTAGTTAAGATGGTGTGAATGAAATAAATGAAAATTCATTTAACATGGGGACATTTAGCTGTAGTTTATGCATCTAGTAATGTGATTAATCTTGTTCTATGGAAAATATGTAATGAAACAACTTATTTTAGGAATAATAGTGTTTTATTCAATAGATTCCCAATGGGGAGGGGAGGAGAAGGGAAGGGAAGGGAAGGGAAGGGAAGGGAAGGGCGGAAAATGAATTAGTTCTCACCTTATGACCTCAATTGAGCCCAAAATGTGTGTACTAAGCAACAGGTTGTTAAGTGAGTTTTGCTCCATTTATGGCTTTTTTGCCACAATTGTTAAGTAGGTAACAGTTGTTAAGTTAGTAACACTGGCTTCTCCATTGACTTTGCTTGTCAAAAGGTCACAAAAAGTGACAAAAGGTGACTACAAAAGGTGATTACATGACTCAGGGACACTGCAGTCATTATAAATACAGGTAGTCCTTGACTTACGACTACAATGGAGCCCAAAATTTCTGTTGTTAAGTGAGACATTTGTTAAATGAGTTTCACCCCAATTTACGACCATTCGTGCCACAATTGTTAAATGAATCACTGCAGTTGTTAAGTTAGTAACATGGTTAGGTGAATCTGGTTTCCCCACTGACTTTGCTTATCCGAAGGTCGCAAAAGGGGATCATGTGACCCTGGGATACAGCACTGTCATAATTTAATAAAAACCAGTTGTCAAGCATCTGAATTTTGATCAAATGATTATGGAGATGCTGCAAAGGTTGTAACTGTGAAAAATGGTCACTTTTTTCAGTGCTGTTGTAAGTTTGAAAGGTCACTAAATGAACTGTTGTAAGTCGAGGTCTACCTGTACATGCCAGTTGCCATGCATTAAAATTTTGATTATGTGACCATGGGACTGTTGCAACAATTGTAAGAGTGAAAAATGATCCTAAGTTGTAACTGTTGTAATGGTCATTAAAAGTATGGCTGTAAGTTGATGCCTACTTGTACTTATTTTTTACACATTTCAAGGATGTATAAAGATTTTGCTTCTTAGTAGGTCTTCCAAATATAACTTTTTAAAATCCTGACATTTATTATATATAAAACAGTTCTTTTCTCCCTTTCTGAATAGTCAAGTTCAATTGTTAAACAGTCCCTTACAGATCAGAAGTGAAGCATCTAAATTGAATAACTTAATACTAGAAACCAAATTAAAAAGCAAAAATATCAGGTAAATCAAGATATATTTATTTAATGCATACATGGAGCGGCTAAGAGAGGTCATTCAGTGGCTTGGCATACAATGTTATCTCTAATCCAAAACAGATGGGATATACTTTCAACTAGGAGTGTTTGAATAGGAAGAAACAGGTTGAGAGTTGACCCAAGCAAGGCATAGTAGCTATTTGTCCAGAAACCAACTGAGTCCAGGAGCCATAGCCACTATGCCTTGCTTGGATTAAGTAATTTATGATCAAATCATACATAGAGTAATAATCATTATCTAGGTAATTTTGCAATTGTGGGTCCAATTTATCCAATTTAAGAGCACCAAATTCATTACTGTTGCCTTTGTTTATTTAGTCATTATTTGACTGACTGCATTTGAGCGGTGGTGACCTAGCGGTGAAGCTAATCACCTCCCATTCAGAAGGTTGAGAGTTCAATCTTAGGTAGCGGCAGACGTTTTTCTCTCCCCGAGCACAAAGAAAAAATATCTACTGTGAACTCCATGTGGTGTCAGGAAGAGCATCCGGTCAGTAAACACTCAGCTCCATCCAGTCGCCCCGACTCTACCCCGAATTACTTAAGGGATGAGTAAGTAATTCGGGGAGTTGACTGACTGCAATTCTTTAGTTTATCCTAATCATACCATAATAGCTAAAACTCACTGGGTGTTGGAGATCAGCGTGATCTATGATAGTAATTTTAGCTAGCAAATAAGAAACATAAAATGTATATCCTTATTTTAATTAGTAAATGGCATCAAGATAAAGTTTTAGTCCAGTAGGGAACTTTGCAGAAAATACTTGAAAACGCAGCAGGGTGTTAAAAAAAAATTGCATTAAATTGATACTTGAGTCAAGAGTGCAATTTTAGTACAATTAAGGATAAAGAGATATTTAGCAGTTTCTATAGAAAAGTTCCATTGTATTTGTGTTTATCTTTCCTTTAGCAATGGAGACAAGAGAATGGCCTGATTGAGAAGGTAGATATTTCTGCATTGCTGAATTTGGAAGTTATGAATTCCCTAATAAAAAAAAGAAAGAAGGAATAATGCTTCTTTTTCACAGTAGAACAGACACGATTTTTTTTAGCAAGCTGAATGAAATCTCCAAATTTTGTTAACAGAATTGTGAATATAACAAAGTCCTTTTTCACTGCTCTGCTGTTATCTCTTACTGTAAACTAAATTATGGCAAAAATTGTGGAATTTTTGAATTGAAAATCACAGACCTCGGGTTACCGATAAGTATTTTGCTCCTGTTTTTATTCTGAGAATAGGAAACAATTTAGTAGTATTGTTCAGGATGTGCCAGTTAACTTCCAATCCACCTTCCTGTCTGATTGGTTTAGATCTTATCATTAGGAATGACTAAGTGTGATTGAATAGCATTTCAGTGATTATATCCACCTTTATCAACTTCATTGCTAAATGAAGTGGGACAGGAAAACTAATTATAGTTCAGCTTTAGAGGGTGGTTCATGTTTCCTGGTTCACTGATTTTACAAAAGAAATTTGTACTGTCTGCTCGAACAGTCCTTAATTCATTTTTTAATGGACATGTTTGTTAATTCTTGGTTCCCTGTTTTAAAGTGTAATATGGTCCTTGCCTCTCAGCTAAGTTTTTTTTTTTAATCTTTGAAGATTCCTCATTTTGACAATAACTGGGATAAATTGATGATTGATTCAAAGTGCAAGCTTTTCCATTCCTTAATTTCAAACTGGGTAAAGTAATTTGTTTTAAAAATTAGACATGGTTTTCTTGCTGTCAATATTGACATCAAGGAGTGGATGGTTTTTAATTTAACATTAATTGCATGTTTTATATTTCAAGTAATTGTATACTTTATCTATTAGCTCAGAGTTCCCCAAAATTTCCGGCTTTGTGGACCGGTGGGGAAGGAAGAGAGAATGGTTCTGTGCAAGCAGCCAGCAAGCACATGCGCAATTCTATTTGTGCAAACTTCTGGCAAGCGCATCCACATCCATGCTAAAGGTCCTTCAAGCACCAAATTATGGAAGAAAAACCATCACATTTTCCTCAAGCTATATGATGAGCAATATTTATCAGTGTCAAGCATAAAAGTTCACAGTCTCAGTTGCATAACTTTGGAAGGAAAAGAAGTTAATAATGAAATGCTGACAGATATTTCAGCTGTCTTAAGGATCCTGACAAGCTTAATTGAAAGTAATGATCTCATACATTCACAAAAACTTTTCAAGAATTCAAACTCTGCTCTACATAAATGAAAGTTTAAAAGCGTTTTGCTATACTTTGAATGCATAAAGATGATCTTTGTTCTTTTTTTAATTTCATGCCATGCTTCATTTGACTCCAGCTGCAATTTGATATGAAAAAATAGACATAGAGTTTTCAGATCCATATTTTTTTTTAAAAAATAATTTGTTTTCTTTTTTAAAAGTTTAATTGCGCATGGCATAATGGAAATGACATTGGTATTAAATTGCTTTACAAATTTTTCACTTCGGTGGGAAGCAAATGTTTTTTTTTTTTAAGATTCCTGTCTCTATACTTCTGCCTGATATTAGTTTTAGTCTCAAATTCATCATACTTTTCCTTGAAAATTTTATAATATTAGGAAAGGTGGGAAAAAGAGTGACAAGAAAATGTATGGAATTAATTACTTAATTCATTTATAAATGCATCATTGGGAGATCTGAAGAGGTAGAACGTACTGGGAACAGAACATTTATGTGGTCATTAAGAGATGACACTGATTTGATGACAAAACCTCAAAAAATGTATTTTGTTAATATCATTATATCAGATAAAAATCGGATAAAGATCCAGATACCATTAGCCAAGGAATTTCAGCTGGTGGTACCCAGAAGAGCCTTCTGTGCCGTGGTTCCTACCCTCTGAAACATCTTACGCTCTGAAGTGAGGTTGGGTCATACCCTCTGACCTTTCTTGGGGACCTGGCTTGGGGACCAATGGGGGAGCTTCATACTGGAAGTTGTTGACTAATTAAAATTCCATCTCACCTTCCCTCCACATACACACCCATGTCCAACTCCCTTCTTTGCCATCTTGTGACCATGATTTTATCTGTTAATGCTTTTTTATCTGCTGTATTTTTTACAATGGATAATTTTAATTTTTTTCAAAGATTTTATATTTGTAAACCATCCAGATTCGTTGGATATGAGATGTGTGGAAAATAAATTTCATAAATAAATAAAATAAGTAAATAATCATTTTTAAATACTTCCAAATGTCCAAAGGATAGTGGAGGAGTTGTTTGTTTTGGCTTTGCCTACTCTTATTCTGTTGATGTAATAGGCATCTGTCATTTAATAAACAAGATTAAGTAGATAGAAAGTGGTCCAATTATAGATCACTAATATACACACACACACACACACACACACACTCAGGGTGGCAGAATATTAACTCAACCTGCATTATTAGAAAACAGTAGAATGTGGCAATGGTACCTGAATATTCAGTAGGTGTGTGTAAGTATGTGTGTATTTGTGGGTTGTCTTGTAGCACAATTTTTTAACCAAAAAAAGCTGTTTCCAAATACCTATGGAGCTGTGAAGAGAAATTAGAAAAGATGAATATATTTAAACTTAAAAGGTAACTGGAGGAAATATGACACATTCTTCAAATACATAAAAAGATGTCTCCTAGAAGAAAGTCAAGACCTAAACTTTGTGTTCTAGAAACATTTTTTTCCAGGAGATGAAAAATGGATTTAAGTTAGAACAATCTTTCTCAAACTTGGCCATTTTAAGATGTGTAAATCAGTTTGCCAGATTCAGTCACATTCAGCTATTATCACGTATTTTCATAGCTTGAAAAGTTGAGTTATTACAAAATATTATTTTCTAATTTTTTAACGTTGGAATTTCTAAAACTTCTGTTGCTAAGCAGACAAGATCCCAATTTCACTATTACTGAAATCGTCAAGACAATTCTATACAGGTAATTCTTGACTTGCAACCACAGTTAATGACCATATGAAGTTACAGCTGACTCAAAAAAGTTACTTACAATCCATCCTTGAAGTTAACAACTTACACACCACTCTCACAATCTCTGATTTTGTAATTGTTTTATGGTGTTTTTCCAGCAAAAAAATTGAAAAAAAAGTAAAGGATAAGCTGGATTTGGATTTAAGACCATGTGAGTCACTTAACAACTTGCAGTGACACTGTGTTGTAAAATTGAGTCCAGTCATGTGGTGACTCAACTTAAAGCCACAATCACTTACAACCCAATTTCCAGCTCAATTGTGGTCATAAGTCAAGGACTACCTATACATTCTTGTTTAACTGCTTAGAGAGGGTTACAAGCCCTGATAGGCGGTATATAAATACAGTGCTAATGCTATTATTGATGCTATGTTGATAGCTTTGCTGTTGCTGTATTGAGAGTTGAACCATTTGCTATCAATATACTTTTCTTCCAAGATTCATATAATCTCCTTTTACTGTATAAGCCATTGGCTCAGTGTCTGGCAAGGAAATATATTAGTGAATTAAGGGGATGTATGAAGAATGACTTTTTTTAATCTGTTATAAAATCGTGCCAAATTATTTCATTGGATTTGCTGGTATTGTGAAATGCTGGTATTGTGAGAAAAAGAAAAGGGATAATCCATCTATCCATTGCCCTATTTACCTGAAAGAAAGACTATTCTCAATTTAAGGTAACCATCAGAAATAAATCCATAAATAAATAAAAGCAAAATAGATTGAGGAATAAGCAAAGGGGAAAATCTTCCCAGAAAGAATCATAGATTCTATATCTTGTCATCCTAAGATTGTCCAATACAACTGAAATCAGTCCCAGAAATTTTCACAATCCACATAAATATGCACATGTGACACCCTTCTACACATGCATGTGATATGTATCTGCCAGAAGTCACAATACATATCCACATGCATATATCCCCTTACATTAACTGAATCAATAGCTAATATTAATTGTGAAACAAAATATTCCATATATCTACTATTTTATATTTCACATGCATAGAAGTATTTCAAACTGTATTTCACACTTCACATAGAAGTGTTCAAACATTCTATTTCCTTTTTTCTTATCAGAAACATCAAAAACAAAAAAGAGGGGGGAATCTTTTAACTGACCCAGGAAGGGAAAGACAAAGGAAGCACAGGACAAAGTGGATAAAAATGAGGCAAAAGAAAGAAGTAATGAATAGAGACATAAAGAAAATAGAGAAAAGCTTTATTATTAGACATTATAGAAAGAGTTAAATTAGCAGGCATGTATAGCCTCACCCATGCAGTCCCACCCGAGCAGCTACTAATCTTAAGGTTCATCTTTTAAAGGCATTCAGCGCTGCAGCAGAATCTCTTTAATCATTTGCACTTCATATTTATTTCTTTTCAACAATTTTTTCTATTCTCATTAAATAATGCACGATTAGCTATCCAATTCACACACAATTTTTTGTGGACGGAACAGCCCTCATTTTCTTATAAGCATCTGTTCCTAATGATAACAAAAACAAAATATCTCACAATACAAACCTCATTCCTTTTGCACTTGTTTCCAACATCAAACGCAAGTATATATTTAAGTCACAAGGTTACATCATAATATATGCTTCATCGGTGTCTTCCATGCCATGCCTTGTGGAATTTTTTTTAATCAGGTACATGCAATCATAATCTTTTTAATTATGTACAAGTAATCAGGTATTTGTACATAATTCTATAAATCTGATTCATCCTTTTTTTTAATAAAGGAAAAAATGAAGACTCTCCAATTTCCTAAATGTTTTATTTCCCCTTTTGGGGTCCTTTTCTTATTTATGTTTATGAGATATAATAGCTAGAAATATATGCTGTATTCATGATATGATGACTTCATAAATTTATATGAAATTGGGGTGTTTTTTTTCTTTTAAAAATCCTACTCATCTCTAGTATGGAACTCATTTCTATCGCAGCTAATATATGTTTTTCACTAATATTCTTTTCATACTTATCTATGTTCCTCACATAGAATAAATTGGTTTATATTACTTTCTTAAAGACTTCTACAGAATAATCCACATTAATTATTGTGTAGTAATGAAGGCCAACTTGAAAAGAGATGCTCTTTTCATACTTGCCTGCCTCTCTGGGACCCAAGATGACTCAGAAAGAGGCAAGAATCTTTCTGAAAAGCTGCTTTATCTACTGCATGGATATAAAATGCAAGTGGCCTTATAATGTCTTAAAGTATGGAACGTGCCCTCCAAATGAGCAGAGAGATATTGACTGAAGATAAGAAGGATGGCATCTTGGTTAACATGAGACCATCTTGGGAAGAAAAGTAATCTTCTGCAGGAATATGACCCCACGGATAATGAATGGAGAGCACAAAATTTGCTGATTGCTGAATGCTGTGTTCCGTTAAGCGAGGTGCATAGAACAGTTGGCAAGCAGCTTAAATGGCATTTGTGGGTGTGTAATGAACCTCATTTGCATCCTCTTTTCCCGAGCCAAGCAGGTGCCCAGCTGCAGTTACTAATGGTTGCCGTTTTTCACTTACTCTGCATTGTTCTTATTCAGGGATTCTTCATGCTCAAATGTGAAAATCTGAGTCATTTCTGGAAAGATGATGATGATATCGATTTTGGAAAGCATTCTTTTTGCAAACTTAAGTGGTTTATTTCTTATTCCCCCCCATTTTATGAATTGCATATGGCTTTAAATAGTGCCAGGAGAACTACAAGTTTTAACGGTACATTGTAATTTTTGAGAACCGTAGCGTAGTCTGCAGAGGTTTACAAGACTAGCAAAAGGATTCAGCTTCTTGCTCAATGGAAACATAAATGTTGGTGGGTTCACACAGTACAGTATACTAAATCTGGGTCCGTAGTTCCAATCTTCATGTAATGTGCTATATCAAATAAATAAATTGCATTATGACTTAATATGATGCCTTGGTTTACTAATATGCTAAATTGGATTATAACAGCCTCGAATGATCAAATCCTCTTCTAAACTGGCATACATATTCACCTGGACAAACTCTCAATTATTCTGTCCTTGAAATTTTGCATGTTTTTGTCTATTCAGTTGCCCTACTATACTGTGGCAACACTCTTTTGTAGGTTTTAGAAGTTATTTGTTATATTTGTTAGATAGATAGATAGACAGACAGACAGACAGAAAGTGTTTTTGTGCAAAAAGAGCTCTTGGATGCACAAAACTGCATGACGAAAGCAAAACAAATGAGTTTAAATTAATAATAATTTAAAAGCAATCCCAATTGTCAGAAGTGATTTTTATTCCAAAAAGGAAAAATCCACAAAACTCAGAGTACAAAGATTAAAAATTTTTTTTTTATTAAGTTCTTTTGCAAAAGGGTCCTCCAGACTCCACCCAGTGGCTTGAGTTCAGGAGGCACACCTTACTCATTGTGCATTTCATTTTTATACCCCAAATGACACAATTTCTAATAGATGCATTCATCGGTTAAAATCATCAACTTCTCTATACATTGGTCCACCTACTGCCCTATCACAGCCCATTATTTCTTACCTATTACCATTTACCTCATCTGTTTTCCTGTACTGCTTTGTATCTAGGTATGACCTAAGCCCCTTCCTTATATGGGTTATTCCTTATATGGACATTGTTTTCCTGTACCACCTAGTACCAGTATCTGACCTCAGCCCCTGGACTGTGTATATGGCCGGGGTTCATACATAGGACAAACATGGCTGTGCTCTGGATATATAATAGTGTGCTTATATCTTTATTAGGTCTAAACATATGCCTTATACATATATGACTTTATAATATATCAGTCCTAGCTATATGATACTCTTCATTATAGAAGACATATTGTATAAAAGATTATAAGTTTTATAATAAAGCAAACTTTATTTTATTACTTCTCACAAACTGGACAGGAATTGGAACTCTCTTCCTGCCATCATTGTCCTTATTGTTTATGAGTATGGTGCAAACATATTCTATTTTATTTTACTGTATGCTAAGCCTAGGTCAGCAATTTTAGCCCTTAGCTAAAATTAAAATTAATATGTCCTTGAGAAAGACTTATGCCCTTGGAAAGTAGACTTCCAGTTTTGCAATTAAATATCCCAAATACTCAATCCACTTACTCTCCAAAATAAATAGGGAGAGTAATTCTTACATCTTCTTATCACTGCTGGATTTTATTTTATTTCCTTCTTTAGATTTCTTTCCTTCTTTAGGTTTTTTTTTTTAGTACAGTCAGTGAAATTGCTTGTCTTCAGAAGTTGTAGGTGCTCCATCACTGGAGGCTTTTGAGAAGAGACTGGGAAATCATTTGAAGTGGTATAGGGTCTCCTGCTAGAGCAGGGGTTGGATTAGATGACTTCCAAGGTCCTTCCAAATCTGTTATTCTTCACTTTTCTTTTAGTTTCTGCCCCTCAGGAAACTCTAGGTTGATAAATTGGGAAATCTGGTACTAAGGTATCTACTGAGCTGTAATGCTGAAATGAATTGTAACATCTAAATAGCAAACAGCGTGGAAGAAAAGCACTAGAAAGCTCTCTGGGTTTATGCAAATACAGCTTGTTTATAATTTAAGCTCTCAGTATAGTAAGACAAAGGAATATTTTTCTTCCTTTAATATATAATAAAAATATGGTGATAGGTATGCTTTCAGAGATTATTATACATGATGATTACCGTATATACTCGAGTATAAGCCGACCCGAGTATAAGCCGAGGTCCTAATTTTACCCAGGAAACCTGGGT
>JANHJO010003853.1:20897-38503 GCA_032468235.1 Pseudoxyrhopus heterurus | reverse complement strand
TCTCATTTTACCGACCTCAGAAGGATGGAAGACTGAGTCAACCTTGGAGCTGGTGGGATTCGATCAGCCAAACTGCTTTTTCTATTATTTCAAAGTAGTTATATTTATTGCTGTTTATAAGTATGGTGAGGAGCTATGCTTGCACATTCTATTTTTGGCAGTAAAATATAGTGGTTGGCTTTGCCAAGACAAAATAACTTTTTTATAGTTAAAAACAGAATGTAAATTGATACATTGATTCATGTAGGGTTTCAGATTAAGGATTTGCATTTCTTAAATTACTATTTGATGTTCTTTCAAAAGCCAACATACCAACCTTCCTTATGACACAACTTCTTTTGAAACCCATAAATGGTACTGTCACCTTTGTCTTGTAATGAGTCTTTTATTACCATAGAAGGCCTGTGTGAATAAAATAACATACAACTAAAATTTCCTTGTATTTAGCTGGTTCTACATTTTCACCTTTCTCCCTTTTTTGTGTGTGCTTTTTTCTATTGTTCAAAGTTTCTCTTTTTTTTTAAAAAAAAGTCACAAATCTTACACAGCTAAAGACTTTTAAAAACAGACAAGTGTGATAATATTCCTTATATTTCTAAAACACTTTTTATCAGTTGTAGGAAAATGTATTAGACTTAACATTCACTTTGTATTTGTCTCCTCAAAGGGCGTACAACATTTACATCCCTGAAATTTTCAGTAAGGATGGACAAATAAGATATTCCCTATTCTCATCTTTTAAAACCTTTAAGTTCTGCAAAGGTGTGTCACAATTAAACTGAACCATGCTTGAGTTTAGATGTCATAGTAGCATTTGCCCCATTTGACAAATTATGTTAGTTTAGTGCTCTCAGACCATTAGGAAAATCCACAGGGAAGTGACTGTAAAACCCAAATGGTGACTTTATATATCTTAGCCTTGGGGCACATGAAGTTTCTTTCATTACATATATTAGTTAAAGAAGAGTTAAGGGCAGAAAGAAAAAAGATTTTTTTTCAAGCATTAGTCTATCCTGGCACTCTGACAAATCAGCCATTAACAGTCAGATAGACACACACACAAACTTACCTACTATTCAAAAGAGAAAATCAACAAGCTGGAAAGAGAACAAAAACACCCAAACACATCCTCACACAATCAACAGCCAGATGAGAAGACAATAACACCAAGACTAACATTAGACTAACAATCAAGAAGCAAACAATACTCCAATCAAGAAACTGCCAAACAGTAAACAGTCCAATTAAAGATCTACCAAGACCACTTCTATCCGCAAGGCATGCCACTAGAATATAAATTTAGAGCAAACCCCACTCCCTATTTAGCACTGATGATGTTACCTGGTTTGGTAATTAAATTTATGCAATGAGACAACCAATCTCAGAGAGCACCAAGGACCTCTTATTGACCTATTCCAGGTGTGTCAAACTCGCAACGACACATTGTCACATGACATATCACAACTTTTTCACCCTTCACTAAACTGGAGGTGGGCGTGGCCAGTATGTGATGCATCCAACCCCAGGGGCGCGAATTTGACACCTCTGGTCTATTCTCTTAGTATTCAACTGTAATTTACTTAGTGGCTATAGACTGCCAGGTATCATGGGTTAGTCAGTATATTTTGTCTTTAAAACTATTTGCCAAGTGTGGAGTACTTTTAATGCTGAAAATGCTAGTCTAGGACCACAATGAAGATTTGGATTTGACATGATTTATGATGAAGAAAGTGTTTTGGAAAATCATTTTACCTCCCTTGCAGCAGTAATTCAACATCAGCATTCATGCATGGATTTATCTTAAATACAGGGAACCGTATGCTTCGTGATTCTTAGCAGACAATGCATTTTACAAAATTTTGCTTTAGTTCATATTGACTTCATTAGTTCAAAAAAAGCAACCAATCATATTCCTTCCCTTCAAACATATTCCATTATAATTTAAGTTGCCTGAATTATTCATCATCATCTCACGTTGTGATTTATTTCCCCCAGGTACCATCATGTACTTTTCCATAAAAATTTCTTCATACATTTCTTATTAGCAAGTGTCTGTAATTTTACACACGCCATTCTTGTGTTTAAATAAACAGATATATCTTATCTTCATCACTCTTTCCTTACTTAGCATTTGAATTCTTGTTAAAAGAAACCGCTGATCATTCCTCTGGAAGCATGGCAAATAAATGCATTTCTCAAATCAGTTCTGGATTTTCTGTTTACAAATTATAGGTATCAATTGCTGAACAATACATTAAAATCTACATCATGCGTTCCAATGAATAAATGTGTGCTACTTCATCATAGTAACTTGATTCGTTAAAAGAATAAGAAAATTAGAGATGTAAAAAAATACTATATTTTTGGACTGACCAACATAGTATTCGTTTTCCTGTGAAACATATTTCTTTTGTGAATGGGAAAGAATTTAGAGGAGGTTTTTTTCCCTCCCAAAAGTCGGCTTATTTTTTGAGAAAATTGTTTTTGGATTAGTTATCCCCTAGATCTGAACTGAGTGCATTCTAAGTGCTATTGCTATTCAAATGCCCTTTTTGTTTTATCCTGTCTATTCATAAAACTTTATTAAATTCTTAGGAAACCATAGATTTCCATGGAAAACAGCTTGGAAAAACCTGCTCTAAAGTACCTTATTGCTTCTGAATGTAAAGTGCTGCACAACAGTACAATTTATATCAGGGGTGTCAAACTTGCGGCGTCACGGTAGCATCACATGATGTATCGCGACTTTTTCTCCTTCACTAAACTAGGCGTGGCCAGCGTCTTCACTAAACTAGGCGTGGCCAACGCATCCGGCCTGCGGGCCATGAGTTTGACAGCCCTGATTTACATGATCATATTCTTGGGCTAGAATCCTGAAAATATTACCATATGCAGGCAGGATAATTATTGCAATTTTTCTCTCAATAATCTTACTAGGATCCTATTCTTGCAGTGCCTTCCTTATCTTGCTGAATTTTTCAGATTTTAACTTCAATTATCTAGTTAAGCCATTCTCATTTATTACTATGGGTGTGACAGCAAAAAGAATCTAGTGAAAATTTAATTTTACTTACAAATTATTTTTCCACTTGCTGTATCTGCCTGCAAACATTTTAAAAATAAAACACAAGCCACTTATTTAAAGGTGTATTTAATGTGAACAAAAAATTATATGAACTAAAAAAATCTGCTATAGAACAAAATAGTTTTCTTTCTCCCAGTTCAGCCTTTTCATACCAGAAGAAAGAAAAAAATATATCCACCAGTATTTTAAAAAAGTTATTTGCCTTCACACTAAATTAGCCATATGAAGTGGCGGTTGAATAGGCAAATGAAATCTATTATTACAGTTTTTAAATTCCCAGAAACAACCATTTCACTTTATTCTCTGTTGGTCAAACCCTGCCTCAACTAATGTGTTTAGTCTAGGGCACCATAATTTTACTCTGATGGGGTTGTGACTAGAGAAAAACCAGTTAGTGGTACTGGTTAAGGTGTCAAACCAGGGTAAACCTGGTTCAAGCGCACTTTTAGCCATGAAAAATCACCAATCTTTTCTCATCATATTACCTCATAGAACAGGGATGTCAAAGTGGCGACCCATGGGCCGGATGCATCACACGTCGGCCATGCCCACCGCAGCTCCACAAAGGGGGAAAACTACACAATATGTCACATGATGGCAATGTGTCGTCGCGAGTTTGACACCCGTGTCATGGAAGATAAATTGAAGTGAAACCCCCAGATTAGCTGTCTTGAGCCTTCAAGTATATAAATAATGTAGTCTTTCCGTATACATTTGGTTGGACATATTCTGAAGTAAGATGCTGGGCTAGAATCATCTTTATTGTTGCATTAATGTACAAAGTTTCTAGCAATTTTAGTAGTTTGGTAGTTAACTGAACAAAGAAGCTATCTCTTAATGATTGGGCAATAACTCATTGCTGTTGCTGAGTGTGCTTTATTTGCTAGGATAAAAGGCTGTCGTGTGATTAATAGCAGTGTTTGTGTTTACATTTTAAAGTAACACTTCATAAAGGAATATAAATGTCATATGTTTGGTAGGACAAAACAGATAGAAAAAGAATTTTGCAATTTGAGCTTTGTACAATTTTCTGTGTTCTGTTTTATGTGTCGTACAAAAGGTGTCTTGGAATGATCTTAATTTCGTTTTTTTCTTTGAATATGATTTCCTGTAATTAAGTCTAAATTAATTTTAAATCGAATTGTGATACATTTCTATTTTTCCTGCCTGCTTTAAAAATACCTTCCAAGGTAAAGGCTTGTTATCCATTATTTAAAAAAAGAAGGAAAACATTCTATTGGGGAAATTTTTTGAAAGATTGTCATCAAATCAGTCTTGCCCTGGCAATTGTGCAGTTTTATTGGCAGTATTTTCAGAAGTGATTTGTCCTTGCTTTTTCCTTGGGCTGAAAGTGGTTGATAGGTCAAAGTCACCCAGAAGATTTTGTGCTGACATCAGGACTAGAACTCACAGTTTCTTGGCTTCTAATTTAGCATCTTCCAAAACTATATTACACTGGTTCTTGAGGAAATACTGATTTAGTGTTATTCTTTTTTGAAAAAAAATCCGGATTCTTTATATACATGTTGTTTGAAATCCTGCAGTATACTCAATGGAACATTGGTAACATTTGCAAGTAGTCCACACTTACCAATGATAATTTGGATTGGAAATTCAGTCGTTAAGATGAATCATAAATTGTGATGTCATGTGACCAATTTAGGATAGCAGTTCTGGCAGTCCCAGTTGTTGTTAGGCAAATCCCATGTAGTCACAGTATCCCACAGTCACATGATAACCATTTGTGACTTCCTGCTGGCTTCCCCATTGACTTTGCTTGTCAGAAGCCCACAATGAAAGTTGCCAATGGTGATCATGTGATCACAGAGATGCTGTGACATATGCAACTGTGAGAACCCATCGTAAGTACTCCTCATTCAATGCTGTCATAACTTGTAATGGGCACTGAATGAATGGATATTACACAAGGACTACCTGCGCAAAAAGAGATTTTTTTAAAAAAATAGCTCTTATTTCAAATGCAGTTTCTGAAAAATAGGAGGGAAAAAAATTACATTTGCACAAAATGGTACTAAGGTGCTGGAAATGTCTGCTTTCTATTTCGGATCTCCTAGCATAGGTCACAACTTAACAAAAAATAAGTTTTCGATGTGGTGTCCGAATTTGAGAGCTTCACAAGTTGCACACCAACGCAGAATTTGTTACCTGAAAAAAACCCCAGGTTGGTTGTTGGGTACACAAAGAAGCCACAAGTTGTTATTTTTTGTTTGACAACCTGCTAACAATGCCTGCATCCCACCCCAATCCTGTAATCATAATGATTCAGACTCCTTTATAGCAGTAGCACATACACCAAGGATGTCAAACCCACGGCATCACAGCAGCATCATGTGATGTATCAGGACTTTTCCCCCTTCACTAAACCAGGGATGGGTGTGGCCTGTGCGTGATGCATCTGGCCCATGGGCCGGGAGTTTAACAGCCCTGACATAGACTTAAATATACCACTTCATAATGCTTTATAACCCTTTCTAAGTAGTTTACAGAGTCAACATATTGCCCTCAACAATCTGGGTCCTCATTTCACCAATCTCAGAAAGATGGAAAACTGATTCTTGGTACCTCCAGAAGTTAGATCTGTTATAAATTAGTATTTGGCTTAATTTTGGATAGTTTGTCCCATTAAGAAATGGGTTTTGAGTTTGTAATAGCTTGTCTATTTCTATACTTGATTTTTTCCAGTTTCATAGTAATTGAATCGTGGGACATAAACAGTCTACAGGGAAAGACATTTTTCCTTGCAGTGAATAGTGTGAAATAACTTCCTGTGATTAACCATGCAGTCAGAGAAACACTTGGATTCTAGACACAGACGTCTTTGTGCCTCTGCTCACACAAATTGAGAAATACAAATTCTTTTCTTGCCTTATGGGATTGGGGTTGCAGGTAATGGAGAGAAGCATTTTATATAGGAAAGGAAAGAAAAAGTACATTTAGACAGCTCCGTTTGGAAAATTGCAGCCCGAGGGTATAATAAAGAGACTAATTCTATGAAGTCCAAATCGGCCTCAGACACATTAAATTGTGAAGTGTGAGAAGGACACCATCAATTATGGCTGCTCTACTTAAATGTAAATGAGAGCTGTGGATAATGTTTTGGATAATAATTTTTGTAATAGTACAATCAGAAGGTTTCGTGTATCCCACACAGAGGAATGGTTTAAAGTAAAATGCTTTCTGCCTCCTTCAGGTCTAGAAGCAGAGATTTAAAGTGGGCTTTAATGCCTGTAATCATTATTTGGATGTTCTGACAAACTTTAATCTAACATTTAAGATGACTTTACATAACACACATTAAATGAGTTAATGTTGGGTGGTCAGCTTTAATAAGAAACTCATTCCAAAGAGAAGAAATACATCCTATGGATATTGTTCATTCTTATAAAGATGTTTTCATGGGGTGAAGAAAATAAACAAGGGGAAATGTCTTGTCCTACGACTAAAACAATATTCAGGATGTTCCTGCTTGGATGCATTTATTGTAAACATCATTTTATTGCTTTCTTGAACGTGTCTGTTGTTTCCTTTTCAATATTCTACTTTGACCAAAATGTCATAAACAGACTATTTTCTCAATCTGTTCTTTAACTCTGATGCACTTTTGGCTGGGTTCAGCCCTGCAACTATAGTTTGCAAGTCAGAGTATATCACTTAACATTTTGTATGAACATGATCAACATTAGTTTATGCAATAAAACATACACCTGTTCTTCTTCTTCCAGAAAAAAAAACAGTCCAGTTAGGCACCTTTGAGATACATAGCTAGAGTTTGCTTAACTCAACATGTAAACTTAGTCTCATGCAGAAGTTACTTGCATTAGTTGTAAAAAAAACAACAACCTTAGAACAGAGGAATGCATGTGGAAGGACAGATTGTGTTGCCTTCTTTTCTGTCAGCTGTCTTAGCTTCATATCTTGGCAATTCAACCTGGCAGAGGAGAGATTAAGCCAGAACATAGGGGCTGACTGCCACTCCATGAATCTTCATAATGGCAATGTCAAGAAAGCAGTGCATCTTTATTATACTAGCTGGCTGTTTTGCTTTGATTTTCTCCTAGAGATAAGGTTAATTAGCTTTGTTAGGGCAATAGGAAAGGAATGACTTAAACTGTAACAGCTGGTACATTAAAGAGGCCACATCGCACAGCTGTTGTAGTGGAGCCCCACCTAGATTTAACCTTTCCTGACCAGACAGCTAACGGGGGTGTTATTTTCTTGATTTATATTTTAATGACGTCATTTTGATTAGAGGTTGCCAACTCTTTGAAATAAGAAAACAGCTTATGTTTTCTAACAATTTTCATTTTGCTTTTTTGCTTTTTAAAATAGAAATGCCCCACTAAGAGGAAAGAGCAACGTTCATGTGCATTTTTGTGTCATTTTTGTGTCATTTATGAACTACCTTTCTATAAAATAAACAGGTCTCTTAAGCATAACTAGTAATCTGCCAGCCTCACTATATACAAATAGCTGAAAGACATTAAGGGAATTAATGGCACACAGGTGAGTCAGGAATATGTTTATTAAGTGAGGAACTATGCAAAACAAATGACTTCTTCAATCAAGGACAAATTTTATGAAATGAATGTGGAAGGGCTAATTTCTACAGGGAACCTATATACTAAACCAGAATCAAAATAATGTAGTTAAAACAATTAGAAACCTTCAAACTAAATTGAAAATATAGATTTCTTTTTGCACTGTTTTCACACCATAGTTGTATACACTGGAATAAATAGATGGAAGTTAATTTTTTTCTGGCTTTATGTTGAATATATAAAATATGTATGTTAAAATTAACAACTCTATTTACTGTACCATGTCAGATATACTTATAATTCTAGTTTTATATATGTCACCCAACTTTCTTTGTTCTCCTCAAAACTATATCTACAAATCTTGAATTCTCCCATGTTTCTGTTGATTGTTAGCATGCTTTTTACCTACATACTGTTAAATAATTCTTCTTTTGCTCAGAAATTGCAAGAAGCTAAGCAGATATGTGCTAGCAAAGTGGTTTAGCTTACAAACCTATTGTCAGGCTAAAAGAAATGCAAGTTCAATTTTTTTTTCCAAATCTGTGGGTAAGTTGGAAAATGATAGAGGCAAAGTAGTGCTTGTGCCAATCGCAATTGGGACCAGAATTTCTGTTGCTAAGTGATGGTGCAGTGGTTAGAATGCAGTACTGCAGGCTACTTCTGCTGATTGCAGTTCAATTCTTACCGGCTCAAGGTTGACTCAGCCTTCCATCCTTCCGAGCTCAGTAAAACGAGAACCCAGATTGTTGGGGGCAATAGGCTGACTCTGTAAACCGCTTAGAGAGACTCTAAAGCAGTGTGAAGCGGTATATAAATCTAAGTGGTATTGCACCCGATTTTGCCACAGTTGTTAAACTAATCACTGCAGTTGTTAAATAACTGCACAGTTGTTAAGCAAATTCAGGTTCTGCCATTGACTTATCAGATGCCGGCTTAGAAGGTCACAAAGGATGCAGGGACACTGTAACTGTGGTAAATACACACCAGTTACCAAGCGCCCAAATTTTGATCATGTGACCCTAAGGATGTTGCAACAGGTGTAAGTGCCAGGTTTAGTTGTAAGTCACTTTTTCAGTGCTGTTGTAACGTTGAATGGTTCTAAATGACTGGTTGTAAATTGAGGACTACTTATACTAACCCTTTAGCATAAGAAGTTTTATTCAGTTTCAGCCAGCACGCTTAGTGACAGGATATCTCAAACCTATACCAATTGAGAAGTTATATCTTGTCACTGGCATTGCCGCACCTAAGATCAGGAGAGAGGTAGCAGCAGATGCGGAACAAAGCAAGAGAATGATCTTTGACATCTTCTGAGTGGAGCCCATTGATTTAGATCTAGGAACAGCTTTATGGCAAGAACGAACATTCTTGAGGGTACATAATAACAAAGTCAAATTAAAAGATGAAGGAAGGAAACCATCAAGCAAGGAATAACATTAAAGAAGTATCTGGCTGGAGGATTTGACCTCCTTTATACTACTTCAACCTGAATAGGTTGAAAGTTGGAGTGCCTAAGCATAAAACCAATATGCTGAAATGAAGAGTCTTAGCCGATAATGTGGAGAGATGCAGACACCAGCCCATCTGCTGGTATAAAACATGCATAGATAACGATTCATTTTTGACCAACGTCAAGAAGATGGCTTCATTCTGACAGTTTAAAGTTAGATCTAGACATGGAAGAAGAAGATCACATCACATCACTGGTTTCTTAATGCTGGTCAGGGAGGGATCAGCAGGATTTGGACACAGCAGCCAACCAGGAGTATTCATTGCTGCCCGATCTTGTCAATGAATTTGGTAGCACAGAGACTTGCCTTTTTTAACTTGTTCAGATCTCCATCTTTTTATGGGAATAGGGTTGGGAAGCAGGCTAGATTATGGAATTTGTACTACACAGTTGACTAGCAAAGGGACAATTAATTTAAATCTGTATAAGGCGAATCCTTTCTTACCCACTTCTGACAAGGTGTTGATGTTTGGATGTGCTTTAATCCTAGTTTAATCCATTTGAACAAATCTAATCAATTAAAAGCCCTCTGTATTAACAATGATTGTCGGAACAGTAATTATTATTCCATTAAAATATCAAAAATCTGTTAGGATCCAGAGACAAGAAGCCAAGGAATTCCTTTCTAATTATGCAGGCTTTGGGTGAGTCCTCACCTTTCAGATAGCTCAGGATGGAACAGCTTTTTTTTTTCAAATCAAATCAAATCAAATCAGTATTCAGGTTTTAACTTGGCCATGTCAACATCCTGGGAAAAGGGTCATTCAGCTGGTGTGAGTTGGGGGATGGAAGTCAGCAGGCTTAATTTGAATGCTTGCCCTCTGAATTAATTCGAGTTGACCTATTTGAGCAATGATGGAAGAATTTTTTATTTTGTTTGCCCTGATCTATCCCCTAGTGAGTCTATGCTTGTTATTTTTTAATGAAACCATTTTCAAGGCCTGTTGTTTTTGGTGCAGAGAATGCAGGAGAATGAATTTATCTATTTTTATATTGTTTAGAAAGATAGATGGTTGCCAAAACCACCCACTTGCAATATGGTGAGTTATGCCTCTCTCTTTTTTTTGTGATTGTTGATGTATATGTTCTTTTATTCCTGCAGGTGCCATTTAGTTGTTTTTAACTCTGTGCCTCATAATAAACTTTTAAAGATTCCTCGGAAAACACCAAAAATAATTTTCACAAGGGGGAAAGAGAAAGAGAGAACATCATAACAAAATATTTATCAAAGTCATAGGTTTGCATATAGCATTTATTTTAATATCTGATCCTTGCACTGCATAGATTACGAAGTGCTTCTTATTGCTGAAAAATAGGGAATATGATGGAAAATTTTGTCCATATTTTTCTCAACTTAGGTCACCCTTCGTGACTGGAAAAAATGAAATACTTACTGGTTCATCAGATATTCCTTCCAATATACTGAAAAATTCACTTCAAGAGGATTGGTGTTTAAATGTCTAAGATCAAAACCCTGTTCTTAAGTACATAAAGTTGATAGTCTATGAATGATACTTCCTAAAAAACAGATGACTACTGCTAAATAAAGTCAATGTCTATTCATTATCACGACAAAGTGGAACAGTCCAACATTTTTTGACTGTTCATTCCCCCCCACCCCCAGACAGTTCATATTTTCCATTGCACATATAGAAGCAAGCACCTTTTCTGTGTCCTGCTCTCTCTGCTTATAAGATATCAGGTTGGAAATGGTAAGATTGAAAGTCAGGGAGTTACTGACATTTCCTGGCCTACTCAAGCATCTAGATTAGCTGGATCAGCAGTGCAAACACAATTCTTCTTCTGAATGAAACTTGAAATCAAATCTCAGTAATAAAATAATATGCAGCTTAACTGAGTTCTGCTGTTACTAGCAAAGATGAAACAATTTCATTTAAAAATATAGGATTGAACTTCAAACATGAGATGTAGGTTAAGAGCTTTTTTAAAAAGGGGCAAGATCCATTTCCTCCCCAGCAGATATTAATGTAAATATTGTAGGAGAAGCAGCTAGCAACCAGCTATTTACTTTGTCAGTAATATAAATGCTCAGAATTAATATGTAGTCAACATACATTATATTCAGTATGAAGGCAGATATTAAAGCTTCCACCCGAAGAGAATATAGTAGCTGTGAATTTGTTGGAGCTCCAAGAACTCCACATATAAAGCCTTACTGTCATATCTCCTTCTTTCAAAGGTTCCCAAGTAAAGGCAATTCTGGTAAGGTGTCACTATCAACTGAAACTCCTGACAAGTTGTAGACTGATTAGTTGGGAAATTTTTTAAATCAAGGAGTCCTATCTTAAGTCTAATTCTGGGGGGAAATGAAGATTTTTTTGGTTACTCAGATCCAACAATATAGAATTCAATATACTTGGTAGGAGTCTAAAAAAGATAAAATTTTGTGCCACTTCTAAGCAAAGCCATGAAAAGTTCCTTTTTTAAATCAAGGCATAGATAAAGGGTTTTATTAGAAAAGCAGGATTCTAGGAAAAGAAATGTGGGAAGGAATTACAAAGAATTTCAAATATTATGCGCTTAACTGAAGCAATTATTTACCATATACTTTTGTAAGTGTGATAGACCATGTCACTGAAGGACACCTGAGGAGTCCCACCTGAGGACAAAGGACCATTGAAACTATTGCTCATGTCCTACTATACTGTATCTTCTATAAGGACTCATAGACCCACTTTCTAACACCTCACCTAATAAAATACTTGGAAAATACTAGTCTCTTCTAGGTACAACTGTTGTTATCAGATCAGTATGAAATAGTTTCTCTGAATGCAGCCAAATTTCGTTAATCTGTGTGTAAAACTACGTAGACTTTAACTTCCCACTAACGGTAATATATTATTTAGCCTGTTTTTTATTTTTATTTTTAAATTATTATTGATTTTAATGCTTCTATTAGTAATGTCTGTGTCTGTGACCTTAATAAAAAATGTAAATAAAAAAAAATCCTGAAAAGCAACCATCAGCCCTTCTAATTGCATGTTATTCAGCAAAATTTCTTCTTCCTCTTTTTTCTTTCTTGAGCACTGCCAAGAATTATAGAATGTAACAGAAAACCAGAGTAAGATTGATAAAATTGTTGAATTTCTGATCCTGCAAAATTTCATAGGTTTAGCAAGGAAATAAAAAAACCATCTTAACGGCTAAAGCTTACCTTTTTAATGAGTCTGCAGTTGAATGAGAAGGATGCTGATTAATTTTCACAATTACTGTATTTAAGTAGTTACACGAGAAGTTATTTTGGAAGCTAAAATGTGAATTCTGTCTATTTAGGTCGTTCAGTTATGGTTAACTTGGCAGATGCTGTAGCTAACAATTTTGTTCCATATAGAATCGGTGGCAAAAAAAATGGCTTTCAATACACTATATTTATTCCATCATATCACCCATAATTCACTGAAGAAAGGGATAGATTATTTAATGCATATTTAAAGATAAAAGAAATCATTGCATATACTGTGGTATTCATGCTCCTGTTTAACTAGTTAATAACAGATGTAATAATGATAATAATTATCAATAAAATTATCATAATTTTGATCTTGTTTAAATTCACAATTATGCCTTCAATCCATCAGACCAAGAAGAAAGAAATTACAGTAAGCTATTTTAAGGCAGCAGATTGCATAAGAATCCATTCTTGTAACCTATAAAATCCTTTTGCAATTTCTGAACAGCTGTCCTTAATAAAACAAAATCCTCATTGTTCTGTACTCTAAATCTGAAATAAATAACTCCTACAAGAGAACAAAATATATTGGTGCATGTTCCTACAATTAAAAATGTACTGGTTGTAGTTAATGGCTTTCCTATATTTATTTTTGAAAATCAAGGGGAAGAGGGACCTTCAATTTGGAAAGTACTTTTATTGTGCATCACATGTGGTCCTCATTATTCATAGTTCCATTACCATGTTTTTGTATACCTGCATTTGCTAAATATAGACCTGTTCTTATTGTCTGCACTAAAGGGTTTTGTGCATATGGTCTTTATGACATGCAGATTTGTTTGAAGGAGGACCTTTGGAGTGTTTGTGTATGTTTTACACATGTACAAAGAACAAATGAGCTTTTGTACATGTACAAAGTATGTTTCCCAAGGTCTCCTCTGAGGCTTCATTATACAGAGTGGTTCGGCTGGAACAATTGTTCTTTGAATAAGGACCACCTATACTGGCCTTAGAAACAGATCAGAGGTAATTCATGCAAATCCTATAAGAGAAAGGGAACTCACTAGAGCGTTCAAATGATAATGCATGAGTAGAACAGAAAACCAAAACTGAAAAACATATTTTCTGTTAAAAGCGTTCATTCAAGCCATTCAATTTTCTGTTTTTTTATCCTTGGACTGAAAGAATAATATCAGGCATTCAGGCAATACCAATGATCATCACAGTAAGAGATTCTCCTCTCCAAATAAAAACAGGAATGTTGTTTGCTGTTCCATGCAACCTTCTTCATAAGTCTTTGGTTTATTAGAAATTGATAGGTCTTCTTGATAGGACCACCCAGAATCACTTAGGTGAGATGAGCCTTGCAGAAGTTTAATAAAGACACCAGCTGATGCAGGTGTACACATATTTTCTGATATTTAATTGGTTCAAAGAAAATCTCCAGAGGGGTTGGCACAATGACGAGCAAGTTGTTGCTATTTGTGTCTACTTTACATACTTTGGCTTCAGTCTTTGAAATGAAGATTGAATATATACTAATATTCTCTGTGCATATCTTTCCATCCTGATGTTTAAAATATCTCCATGTGCTAAGGCTTCTACAAATAAGGAAGGATACTACTTCTACATAAGAAATGATGCTATCTTCCAAATATTGTTCTTTTAACATGACACCTCCAGCCTTTTTTTTTTTTTTTGCATGAGTTGATCTTCACAAAAATACGTTGTAATGAAGAATGAGGTCAGAAATGCCCTTCAAAATATCAATATAAATACACACACACATACACACACTTTCTGTTCCTGTAGTTGTGATGTGGATTGGAAACAAAAGCAGATAATTACACATAGCTGACAGAGCTGGGAAAGAGAAATAACCACCACTCTTGTCCACTAAGGCATAAAATTAAAAGGAAATGCCAATTTTGATCAGCATTGGTGAAAGTTTTGCACCAGGGATACAGGTCTAGATCATCTATGGAATACCGTATTATTTAGGAGTGCCCTTTCTTCTTCAGTCAAGTCAGTCAAACAGACTACAATCTGTTTTAGGACTGTGTGTACCTTCTCAGCCATGTGTTTCAGCTGCCATCGTTTCCAACAGCGCTGTACTTTCACCAGAATTCGCTCAAGCATGGCCCTCTGTTAAAGTGTGCAGGTGTAATAGCATTCTAGTGGAAAACGATATGCTGTTTGTGAGGCCTCAGGAATTTGCTTGAGGTGATTTTAGTGGCATTTTCCAAAGAATGGTAATGTAATGCTGAGGGATAGAAAATCTGTTCTTCAGCTGCCATGGGCTATAAACTGAGCATTAAGGGTTTGGAAAAATCTACTGGAAGAGCACCTTGCATACAAAATAAGAGGAGGGAATATATATACACATGGAATAAAATTTTCCCAATACTTTGAAGTAAACATGAATGGCATTTCATTTTCTTGTTGCCTAATGTACAAAAGCAGTTTTTCTCTGCTGCAATAGAATCTGGCAGACTTAAAATTTATTGGTCTTTGTATTTTAAAAACTTCCCTTTTAAAAATTTGATCTCTGTTTGAACTGATACGGATATGCAGAGGGTCAGAATATTCCTCTATTCCATTGTTTTTCAACCATGGCAACTTGAAGAAATATAGACTTCAGCTCCCAGAATTTTCCAGTGAGAATCAAACTAGTTGGGGAATTCTTGGAGTTGAAGTCCCCGTGTCTTAAAATTGCCAAGTTGGGAAACACTGGATAGAAGAAATACTGGTTCAATTTGGAAATTTTGTTTTTTGTTTAAAAAATAATTAGAAAGAAGGCAATGATAAACGTCTACATTATTGCTCCCCAAAAATAACATGGATGTGAAAAAATATTCTGGAAAAAGGCAATACAAAGCACTTTGAATACATGTAAGTCAGGTACGCAACTCGGAGCGGATTCGCAACTTGGGTGTCCTCCTGGATCCACAGCTGCAATTGGAACATCATTTGGCAGCTGTGGCCAGTGGGACCTTTGCACCTAGTGCACCAGTTGCGCCCCTCCCTAGTCCGGGAGGCTTTTCTCACAGTCACTCATGTCCTCATCACCTCGAGGTTAGATTACTGTAACACGCTCTACATGGGGCTGCCCCTGAAAAATATTCAGAAGCTTCAACTGGTCCAGAATGCAGCTGCACAAGCGATCATGGGGGTACCTCGGTACACCCACATAACACCACTCGTGCGCGAGCTGCACTGGCTCCCAGTAGGCTTCCGGGTGCAATTCAAGGTGCTGGTTATGACCTTTAAAGCCCTACATGGCTTAGGAATGGGTTACTTTCGAGACTGCCCCTTACCACCATATGCCTCCAGCGCCCCATTAGATCCCACAGAGTTGGCCTTCTGACAAGTCCCGTCAGCTAACCAATGCCGACTGGTGGGCCCATTGGTAAGAGCCTTCTCTGTGGCTGCGCCGACCCTCTGGAACCAACTACCCCCAGGGATTTGGACTATCTCCAACTTGCTGGCCTTCCGCCAAGCTATTAAGACCTGGCTATGTCAACAGGCTTGGAACCAATGATTCTACTCGAGGGGAGGGCTTTATATTTTAAAGGGTTTTATTGTGTCATTTTAAATGTTATGGTTTTATTGTTGTTTTAGATGTTGTAAGCCGCCCAGAGTCCTGTGGGAGTTGGCAGCCTAGAAATTTAATTAATTAATAATAATAATAATAAAGTCAACGAGAGTTGAGCTCAACAAAAAAGGCAACTTTGCTTTTAGATGTAAAGTGAATAAAAAACTTCCTATAAATAGTTCATGACTTTGAATATTGGATTTAAAAAAAAATAGGTGATGCTAACAAAAAGAGCCTCGACCCTTCCCATCACTTAGTAATTGTAGTGGAATTTAAGAAACAATGCACTTGGTAAATGAATAATTTGTGTGCTTCCTGAGTATTGGACACTAATTTATATATATGTTCCACAAATTAATAGCATTCACCTGTTTTAACATACAAATTCCAATCCACATTCTCTATTGGGCAGCCTCCTTTGAATCCAAAATATTTTACATAATTCTAACCAAAACCAGATAAAATGCTCTGCCATCCTAGATTAAAATGTACATATTTGCAAATTACTCTATACCTTTCAGAACTTAAAAGCAAAATAGGTATAATAAAAATATTGCCTACTAGTGGAAATATATTGAAATGTACCTACCACTTCTGATAATTATTAAAGTACAGGTTTTAAAAATAGCATAAATAGGTTACACTTTTATATAAGTATGAAAAATAAAATTTATCCAGTGGCAAAGCAGTCACACGGATATTGAAAGGTCAACTTATTTTGAAAGAAGCAGAATGAGAATTATACTCGAATTATTTAATTGCAAGCTGAAGACAGCAGACAGAATATCAGAATGATCTAGTGGAATATAATAAAGCCATACAGGATTAAAATATCTTTGTGCGTGTGTCTCCATCAAAGAGCTCCCCGACTAAAATTCTGTTCATCATGAGAGATTTTGATATATTACTTTGTAAATCTTGGGACATTTACTTCACAATGCTTTTTAATAATATTTAAATTTTTATGGATTGCTATTCAGCTAGTATCGTACTGGTTTTCCATAATAAATGCATAAATGCAGTAGCATGAAAGAAAAGTAATGCAAATTACAAAATTACAGCTTAACCTGAATCACTGTTTCAATATAGGCAGGATCACCAAAAATATCATTCTACTTTTGTTGTTGACGTTCATGTATTCAAAATATAAGCATATGTATGATCTTGGATCTTAATATAATAGCATTAAAGTAATCATACAGTATTTTAAAACAATTGGCCAAATTCATACACCAAATTGCATTCTAAAATTGATTATCGGTGTTTGGCTTAATGCAATTTATAAATTTAGCCATTATACCATATTCCATTATAGAAGGATGTGGCTAAAATAAACCATGGCTTAGCATGATATATGAACAAGCTAGTGTTGGTGAAGAGCCTCAGTGTCAGCCCTGAAACTGGAACCAGGTGTTGGAACCCTGACACTCAGACTGAATAGCACAGCACATGCATTTATTGGGGAAAAAATCATAACCTAAAAATGTAATTAACTAATCAAAATAATAGACAATGAATGCTATACCAAGTAAGATATTATATAGCAATTTGTTGTTGTTAGTTGCGAAGTCGTGTCCGACCCATCGCAATCCCATGGACAACGTTCTTCCAGGCCTTCCTGTCCTCTACCATCCCCCGGAGTCCATTTAAGCTTGCACCGACTGCTT
>JANHJO010003851.1:72112-86455 GCA_032468235.1 Pseudoxyrhopus heterurus | reverse complement strand
GTTTGTTTTAGAATAAAAAGCTCAAATATACCTTTAACTGGTGTCGATCCAGGTGTTTGGAGTGTGGGACAGAACAATCATCTTATCATGCTACTACTATCCACACAATGACTGAAACCTAGATTTCAACATCATTGTTTGCAGTTTGTGGGAGGAAGGAGGGAGGAAGAAGGATAGTCACATGTAAATTTGCTTTTGAATAAAATGTTACCTTTTATTCAGATGCTCCTGATTCTTAACAGCATCAAGGGAGGTCAAAAGATTATATTAGCAAAAGGTTTGGGAGGGAGAAAACCATCTCTGAACACCAAGTTTCAAACTGAAACCACAATTACTCTTCTAATATACTCAAATTTTCTTTTCATAGACTTTAAGGTCATACTATGAGATCAAGCAGGCAACTAAAGGAAAGCTACACACAGGCCAAATTCTAGCTCAAATGTCATACTGCTACAGGAGGTATAAGACTGGCTTATTCATGAGAGAAGGAGGATGACATCTGCAGAAATAGCAGTTGTGTGATGCTTCACGCATACGCCTCCCAGAGTTGGATCAAAAAGAAAAATTGAATTTCATTGAATTTTTTCCTCCAATACTGTTTCTAAAGCAGGAAAAAGAACTAGGAACAGGAAATATGCTTTGAGAGCTCCATTGTTGAGGTGGCCATTTTTATTCTCTCTCTGATTAGGGGCTTTGTATTTTTTAATACTACTTATTTCTTAATGTAAATATTTATATTTTTATATCTGTGGTTTTTATCTGATTTTATGAGAGAGAGAGAGAAGAAGAGAGAGAGAGCACGCATAAGGCAATTTTCAACTGAGGGAAAACTGTGACTATTATATGATGTGACAAAGGAAACAAAGAAGTCCATTCTTTCCAAACCCAACCCACCTCACAGGGTTGTTGTGAGGAAAATAGGGTTGTTGCACATGCTCATTGCCTTGAGATCCTTATAAAGTAATACACCTAATCAATCCATCAATAGAAATTAGGAGGGATGTACAACTTTCACAATTGCTGGATTATGAAGAAAGCAAGGGAGTTCTGTTTCATTGATTATGCTAAAGTTTTTGATTGTGTGGATCACAATAAACGGTGGTAAGTTCTTAAAGAGATGTGAATACCTTACCTGTCACCTAAGAAACATATTTGTGGGTCAAGAAGCAACAGTTAGAATCGGACATGGGGTTGTAAAGAGTCAGACAAGACTTAGCAACTGAACAACAACAATAGTGGGAATATCCAGCTTTATTTTCTGTCTGTCTTCACATGACACATTGATCACACTATTGTTTTCCACCCAGAGTCACTTCTCGGGAGATGGAGAGATATATACACTTGATTAAAAAATAAAATGCTAGTCAAGCGCATTTAAGACTAGCATGTTTGTGAATCTAATCCATGTGATTGATTAGCGGATGGGTATATATAATACATTAAACTCAATTTAACAAGACACAATTGCTGTATCCAAATAGATAATGCATTATGCTTAATACAATAACTGGGTTCCACAATACATTGAACTATTTAATTATTTCAGGTTACTTCAGTAGGTTGTGTGAACTCAACCATTGTTTTGAATAAACCTGTTGAGGTAACAGAATAAATCATTCATATAACAATGATCAGTAGTGTGGTGTAAACACAACCATTATCAGAACTCATTTTTTAAAAAATCCCATATGAATCAAACAATTTACTTTACTTCATATTTCAGTATTAATAAAAAAAATATTGGTTTGTAAACTAAAATGATTAATTAAACCCATGTAGTCTCTAACCTGGTGATGGCAACAAGTGGTTTTCCCACATTTACTGCATATTTCATGTGCAAGTGAAGGGAAAGAACCCCAACCCTCCTATCCTTTCATAACAGCCTAAAAATTTGGCTCTGCCAGGTGGCTTGGGGCCCCAATGGGGGAACACCACAGTGGAGTTCGTTGATTGAGTAACAACAGATCCCACCTCCCACACTCTGCCCCCTCTCTCCCCACATGTCCTCATATTTTAATCTTTAGTTTTAATTTATTTATGTTTAAAATAAGTATTTTTTGACTGTTAGCCACCCATAATTATCTTATGGGAAAATGGCAACCAATAAAATTTATAAATAAACAAACAAATAAACAAACAGAGATAAGGTAACATACCTTCACCATTCATAAACTTTTGAAAGAAATCATCCCAGGAACTGGCATTAGGGAGCAAAGGATTTTTGTTGCAAAAATGATAATAGGATGTAGCTGCATCTTTGGGATTTCGAAATACTACCAGCATCTGTTTAAACAGATAAATGATCATTAAGTGTGACTTAAAAGAATTATAAACAGCCAATAGATGTTCACAGTGTTTACATAATAAAACTAAGACATAAATCAGGGTTGTGGTTTCTATGCCAAAATTTGCATTTGGCCTTTGGATGGTGGCATATCAGGAATCACACCCTAAAAAGTTATATATGGGGTCAAGACAAAAACATTTTATTTGCAGTCAATTGTAAATGTAGCTACATATAAATGTAGTCAAATGTTTTTGTCTCTGCCTCAATTTTTTTTTAAACTTCACAATTTGGAGCAACATTTTAAGATCTCAGAGCAACAGAGCTCAGGGGCATCAGATTAGGCATTTTTGATGTAAATGAAAATTCAGAGTGGGGGTTGTTATATTATAATATACAAGATTTCCACTCCTTTATTCCCAGTAAGATTGGAGAGGTATTTCTTTACTGCAAGAAAGACAGCTACATTAAGTTGACTTAACAGGGAAATGGGCAGCATATAAAATGAATGAATGAATGAATGAAGAGAAAGGGGGGAAGAGAGAGGGAGAGAACAGTAATATATGAGACATATGTTGAGTATATGTCTCAATAACATTCTTAGTTGGAGAGTTAGTTGAATAAATCTTCAGAATTTCAATTACTTTGGATAAATATTGAAGAAATATATATATTATTATTATATACCATGCTTTAATTCATAGATCATAACAGAAACTTTGTTTGTAGCTATGTTGAGGATTCCCCTCCTTCCTGAGCCGATATGAAGGGGACCGCAGCTGGCGCTGAGCTGCCCACAAAGGAAGCGGAATCACAAAAAGCAGTCGGTCGCAGTCAGTGCGGAGAAAATGCTAGGGGCGCTTCAGTCGTGCAGCTCTGCAGAGAGGCTCGCACCTTCTCAGGGTGGAGAGCAGGTCACGCGACCAGATCGGCAGGGAGCCATAAGAGAGGGGTGAAAGAGCCGCATGCGGCTCTGGAGCCGCAGGTTGCCAACACCCGATTTATATACTAAGATGCAACCAGGTAATTCTGTTGGACAATTGTACTTACAGTGAAACTGATTCCTTACCTTCACTTTGTTCTCCAAAAAGGATTTTGGGATGTTATCATAATGGAGATGAGTTACATAATAACGGGGAGATGGTTGTTCTTTCATTTTCTGAAATCAAACCAAAAGATGCTAAAATTCTGCTGATGAATTTTGGGCTCAATTGTGATCATAATCAAGGATTACCTGTTCAGTTTGCTGCAAACCTATCTGCATTAGCAAGTCCATATTAGCCTCTTCATTATGTAGATGGTAATAATGACCATCCAGATCTCCTCTGTCTGTAACCCAAATCTCCTGGCCTGCCCTCTGCTCTGGACATATTTCTTTTGCATACACAAAGCAATTCCACAAACATACTAAAACATAAAACCAGACTGGAGATTAGGCTGGTTAGTTAGAAGTACATTCTCTCAAAACCCATGGAATGGCTAAGTAAAATAACTTTGAAAGGCTTTTTAAAAAAAAATTGCATCTCAATGTCTGTTTCTTTGATCCTACTCTAGAACGGCTCATAAATTCAAAGTTTCTAACTCTATCGAAATAATGCAATAATATATAAGAGCTATAAATTCTATAGATTGTAAAATAAAAAGAAAATCATCTTCAAGTCTGACTTTACTTCCTGATGACTTACATGAATGCAAACATACAGCTTTTTCTGGCCCACAACAATTTGGCATTACATTATACCAGAATATTTTTTCAAATCCTCAGTGTAGCTTACAAAATCAGAGCTCTAGGGCCCAATCAGTTAAGCTCAGCTCTGGTGCTGCCATATGCTGAAGCAAGATAAATTATCCAGCATATTTAATTATTCTAGGCAAAAGCTGAATTCATACTGACCAGAAATTTTTCTGGGCTTCCAAATTCAAGCAGTAATTGGAGTTTTGGTAGTGGTAACTCCTTATTACTTGAAATTGTAGCTGCCATTTCAATTACTATTTGAAATACCCAGTTGGTACCTATAAAAGAAAACAGGTAAGTTACGTTTAGATTACAGATTGCATTAAGTTTATAACCACAAGCACAAACACAAATGTGTTTTCTTGAACCCAGGAAAATTTCAGCATGCCAAACACCACTAGACCATGAATGAAAAAAATCTAGAAAAATTAGACTTTAGCTTGTACATTTTGTGATGTGTTGACACTGGTTGGATATAATACCAATCTATGATTGCTAGAAAGTGAATAAGTAGAAAGCGAATCTCAGGTTTGCTGTTTCACCTAATCTACAAAGACTACACTTTCTCTGCAAGATTCAGGTGACAAGCAGGCAGTGATCCTGATTTACACAGCCCATTCTACCTAAAGTTCAACCAATAGCACTACTAGAGGCTGAGTCAGGTGTCCTCTTGGGCACTGGTGGGATTCAAATAATTTAACAACCAGTTCGCCTAGGGTCAGATTGGCTGTCATGGGAGGCATGGCCCATCCCTGTCCTCCAGCTCCACTGCACATACAGGAGGAGCCTCCCATGACAGCCAACCTGATCCTGGGTGAACCAGTTGTTAAATTACAACCCCCCACTATCAAAGTGGATCCTGGGCACTGCACTGCAATGAAAAAATGGGCAACAGAGCGGCCAGCATGAGAGAAGAAGGAGCAGGGAGAAGAAAGAGGGAAAGCAGCCTTCTCCTTCCCTTGTGCTGGCCGCTCCATTGCCCATTTCTCCATTGCAGTGCAGGGCAGCGCCCAGCATCCACTTTGATAGTGGGGATGGGAGGGTAATTTAACAACCGGTTCGATTGAACTGGTGTGAACTGGCTGAATCCCACCACTGCTCTTGGGGTTTGTAGGCATCTGTGCTCTTGTAATTGCTCTGTCCACACAGCCATTTTGCTGCTATTCTGTCTTCTCATTGAGTCATTGAGAGTTGTGCAGCATACAAGTTTAATAAAATTATTATTATTATTATTATTATTATTATTATTATTATTATTATTATGGTTGGCTGCACTGTCAGCCAGATGTTTAGACTGGATTTGGCATTTTTATTCACCTATTGAGTCCGTTCTCAAGGTGACATCATCATCATCATCTCCTGGTGCATTCAATACCTTCCTTACCTCTTTATGAAAGGTCATCTTTTCTCTTTTCTTCCTTTCTCTGTCTCTTTTCCATAGGTCCTCTAAGGTTCAGAGGTGAGATAGCACCTCTGCTGTTCCTTTTTTAAGTACATGGTGCTGAATTTGGGAAGACCTCTAGTCACCAACTGGGATAAAATGTTCAAACAGCCCCAGGGCAAGATTGCAGTAGATTTACAGAGCATATCAAAAGATGTGTCAAAGGAGGTTATCTATAATAGCCTCACTACACCATTTCTTCCACTTCCCAATCCATCAGTAACAACAGCAGCCTGAAGACAACCCACAACCATCCTTAAATCTGCCAACTTTAAAATGCTGAGAACAAAAGCAAAGAACCATTGCTTTAACTTAAGCTGCCACAAGTCTGCAGTAATAAAAATCCTTCCTGCTTCATGCAAAAGAAAAATTGAATTGTTTGCATACAGGTTTCTTGTTTCAGGCCTCTGTAGTAATCCTTATTTATATTGTGTGGATCTGTCTGGTTTTATGTAAGAAGATAAAAAAAAAATCCATTGAGGGATAACTGAGAAATATATCAAAGTGCCAACTTTTCTCTTCAAAGAAGCCCAGGAGCCAAAGGTATGAAAAGGCAAAAATTCCTATAAACGCCATTATATTTCCTTGAGTTCTGGATGTTATTTAGTAACTGCATTTTGCCATCTTTGGAAATTGTTTATCATTCACAAAGGCAGTTCCACTTTGTTGGACTGTGGCCAATGTCAATGTCAAAAGTCTGAATTGCTGTGACCAGTCTATCCCTGTTTTGCACTGTTCATAGTGACAGGAACAACTGAGAGTGCTTTGGCTTCCTAGGGTGCTAGTGGAAATTAAAAAAAAAACTCTGAGTCTGAATTCCTGCCTTTTCAAGGCACATGCATCTCAATATAAGTAATTCATCTAGTTCCAGGAGTTAGGGCCCAACATGTACAAGCCTGTATTATTTTTATTTTATTTTTCCAATTTCTTGCATATGACTCTTGGATCTGGCCAACCATGTCTTCATTACAATGTCCAAACAACAGAAAAATTTCTTTTCTTGATATAACGGGGCTAGGAATATTTATTCAATTATTTCTTGATAAATAATCTTTTTCTAAAAATTAAATTTTGCATCCAGTTAGGTATAGTCAAAATGTCTAGCTTCAAACCAAAAAGATTTTAAAAAGGGTTGGGGCCAGCCTGTCTGAAGACATCCTTTTCTAAAAAAAAAAAAAGCTGTGTACACATAGTCCTAATCATAACTTAGACCAGAATTTCTGTTGCAAAACAAGGCGATTGTTAACAGAATAAAGAATAACAGAGTTGGAAGGGACCTTGGAGGTCTTCTAGTCCAACCCCGTTAAGTGAGATATGTGATTTTACAACCTTTTTGCCAGAGTAAAGTGAATTACTGTAGTTAAAATATATAACATGGTTGATAAGGGAATCCAGCTTCCCCCATTGACTTTGCATGTTACAAATTGCAATCACATGATCCCAGAATGCTGCAATTGTAAATACATGCAGATTGCCAAGCATCTGAACTTTGATAACGTGACAGTGGGGATGCCGCAAAGGTCATATGTATGAGGAGCAGTTGTAAGTCACTATTTTCTGTTTTGTTAGTAATGAATGTTTGCAAATCAAGAACTGCCACTATTCTTAGCCTCCCCCCCCCCCAAAAAAAAAATCAAATGATCAGCTAACAGGGTAAGACATCTCATCATAGGATCCAAATCTTTAAAACAGCAATAGCAATAGCACTGTATTTATATACCGCCTATCAGGGCTTGCAGCCCTCTCTAAGCGATTTACAATGTCAGCACATTGCCCCCAACAATCTGGGTACTCATTTTACCTACCTCATAAGGATGGAAGGCTGAGTCAACCTTGGAGCTGGTGGGATTCGATCAGCCGTCCTCAAGCCTAATTACATTACTTTTGAGGGACGGATACAAAAATAAAAGTATTTTGTTTTTAACAGAATATAACAGGCAGCTTATGCAAATTATTCATGACTTCTAGGATCATAAAAAGCTGGAGCAGTTTCACTTGGTGCCCAGCCATTGTCCAGCCTTCCCCAAACACATTCTTTCCAGATTGTTTTTGGGATTGACAAATGCTCCCCTCCCACCATATAGCTGAGGGTGATGACAACTGAAACTCAAGATATTTTCAGGATGTCATTTTGAGGAAGTCTATTGTAATACATTGCAAATAAAATTGAGATTATCCCAGAGGCAGCAAAATGGGGGATAAACTTGAAAAAAGTGATGAAAAAGCCACAGTATAATGTTCCTCTTTCCTTTGCAAAAGAAAGAAAGAAGGGTAGATACTCACCGCATTTGGGATAAGCAATTACCAGCATATCATCCTTTCTTGCTTCAAAAGTTTCCAGGGCTTCAAAAGTTTCTGCACTACAAAGGCGATTAGGATACAAAACTCCTTTGAGAGTAAAAAAAAGCTCTTCATTCTTGTTGTCTTTATTCTCATCATATAACTTATTAATTTCTTTCACAAAACTGTCCTTTTCTTCAGCCATTCTTTTCTCTTGCTGGCAGTCTCTGCCTTGTCATGAATCCTTTCAAAAGGCAGCTCTCATTTTATGCAGTCAGATTCTTAAATGCCTCCTTTCTCTTGCTCAATAAAGAAAAAAGTGCTGAGAACACAGTCATGAATCACTAGTCTTCGCACGCTACTTCCTGGTGTGTGTTGATTACATAACAGCTTTGGGAGTACAAATTACTTAATCTATGGTAGAAGGGAAGAACTTTCTTCCAAGAAGAAAACAAATCATTTGAGAGAGATTGCGGTGCCAGAAGCCAAAACGAATGCAAAGTAAACAGCCTGAAACTGTATTGATTGGTTAAAATAAAAGGTTTCTTCTTTCTTTAATGGAAAGACTAAATAGAACTCTTTTTTCCCCTGTAAACTCAGTAACATGAATGTTAAAACTCTGAATCTGCTTTTGAAATTGTGTATGTAACACAATACAGAAAACACAGTGAGTTTAGAGATTGATGAGGGGTGTATGTGTGGAGAGGAATTTGTAGCACCAACCTATACATGTTTATTTGATTGTAAATCAGTGTTCAGTGAACCTTGTGCCCCATAATTTAGCCTATTTTCCTGAAAATATATGAGTTTATGATTGTTGGGGGCAATATGCTGACATTGTAAACCGCTTAGAGAGGGTTGCAAGCCCTGATAGGCGGTATATAAATACAGTGCTATTGCTATTGCTATTGGGTAGGGCCGAGGGGTCTTGGAGAGAGACCAGGGAGCTGCTGGTCATCCCTGAAGGAGCCAGCCACCTTCTAGTCTCACAACCACCTCCTTCCTCCTGTCGTCTGAAAGGCGCACCAAAGGATTTTGAGACCAGTTTTGGGGGTTTTGGTGTAGCAGTCTTCTCCAAATGAGTGTATGTGTCTATGGTGTGTGTGTGTGTGTGTGTTGCCAATAGGAGAGTGATCCCACTACTTTGGGGATGAATGAGGATGGTGAGGGAGTCCCAACTACAGGTAGTCCTCAACTTGGGACCACAATTGAGCCCCAACATTTCTATTGCTAAGCGAGAAATTTGTTAAGTGAGTTTTGCCTCGTTTGACAAATCCTTGCCACATTCCTTAAGTGAATCACTTCAGATGTTAGGTTAGTCACATGGTTGTCAAATGAATCTTATCCCGGTTGACTTTGCTTGTCAGAAGGTCACAAAAGGGGATCCCATGACCCCTGGACACTGCAACCGTCGTAAATATGAACCGGTTGTCAAGCAGCCAAATGTAAATCCCATGACTGCGGGGATGTTGCAATGGTCATCAGTGTGAAAAATGATCTTAAGTCACCTTTTTTCGGTGCTGTTGTAACTTCAAACGGTCAGTAAATGAACTGTTGTAAGTCGAGGACCACCTCCAGTCTTCTAAGTCAGTGGTTCTCAACCTTTTCTTCACCACGGACCCCCTTTAACTACCTTTTGTGGTCACGGACCCTGGCCATGGACCCCAAAAATCTAAATCATAATATTTCTTCAAGCTTCACAGACCCTCTGTGACCACATCGTGGGGGGCCCCCAGGGGTCTGCAGACCATAGATTGAGAACCACTGTTTTAAGTGAAAGCTGAGGTTTAATGTTCTGGGTTGGGGATTGCCACTTTTACTCTGAATAGGATAACCTGCTTTCACACTGCACAGAGGACAGAAAATCAACAAGTGGCCCTTTCCGAATGCTGAGATATGGAAAGCCCGACGGCCTGATTTCCCCCCCCTCTGCTCCGATAACCAGCAGCTCAGTCCTACGACTGTGTGTGTGCAGGAGAAGCTCTCAGGGAGTGAAGGAGATATTGAAATACATGTGCCCGACTGAAGATGCTGTTCCTGAGAGCCAAAGGGCTTGCATCATATCCTCTGTGAAGAAAAATATCAAGCAGCACCGTCTGTCATAGGAGCAGGGAGGAAAGCCTCCCCTTACCTATAAGTAGCACGCATTAATAATTGGGAGAGCCTCGTTTGTGGTAGGTCCTTATCAGTGGGATCAGAGTTTTATACCTGTGAATATGAGTTTATGGAAACTTCCCTCACGGTGGTGCCTTTCTCAACTAAAGATTTCCAGAATACCTATCAATTCTGAGAGTCGTAATCTAGTTGTAATCCTTAAATAATCATGTGGGTCTATCGGTCACCTATTTTTAATCTGTCGACCAATTTAACCTCCATATCTTTCCCCGCCCCCACCCCCAAAAAATATCTTTGGAGTCCATGGAGTGTGTGGTCTGTGCATTCCTTGTTTCTAACCAACCCTGGTTGTGGGGAAGCTGCACACCCCATTTCCACCAGCTGGAGCCTTTGTTCCCAATTCCCTTTGAAGTTTTGGCTCCGGAGGATTTGAGGCTCAGGGAGTTGGCCAGCTGCCTGGAAGCAGCATCGCAATGCGAGAGGGTGGTGGTGGGGAGATTGTAGGCTCTCCCACGTGCCGCACCTCCCTGGCAGCTGAGGCGTCCCCGCTGGGGTTGGGGGGTGGGATTTAGAAGAAGCAGGTGGATTGGAAGAATGCTTTGCATGCCATCCTGCGGTAAAAGCTTGGGTAGGGTGGGCAGAAAGTCACCAGCAGGACACCCCACACACACTCACACGATTGTGATCCCCGCTCGAGGCTGTGTCATCGCTCTCCCCGCCTCTCGAGAGGAGATGTTCTCTGAAACTCAGCCATCGTTCACAAATTCAACTCTCAGCCCCCACATCCCTGGCCCGGGGCCAGGCTGGCCGAACAACAGAGCCAATCCCCGCTAGGGTTATTTCTGGCAGTGCTGCAGCTTCCGCTCTCAGGCCTAAAGGAAGGGGAGGGGAGGGCAGCTTTGACATTTCTCTTTTCCAGCCCCACCCTTGCATGAGCCATAGAAACAGGTGGAAGGCTAAAGAATCTGGAAGAAGGATCTGAAAGATCCGCTAGGATCCTTTAGGGCCGAGAGTGTGATTTGTGTCTTTTGTGAGGATCACCGAACTAGCAGCTGTCTGGGGAAGAGCATAGGCAGATGGAGGACCGTGATGACAAAAAGCCACTGGCCATTCTTGAATTTGCAGAGCATGTTGGAATCTGTCCTCCACTTTCTTCTCACTATAACATCAAATAGCCTTGAGCTTCATTTCGCAGACGGGGAATGCGACTCACCCCAAACCAAGCTGAAATCATTCCAGGTTTAAAACCAGCTCTGGATTGATTACAGATAGTCCTTGACCTTACAACCATTCATTTAGGGACCGTTCGAAGTTACAGCATCGCGGAAAGTAATGGTGAAAATTTAATCGGGATTCACAATTAACGACCGTGGCAGCATCCCCATGGTCACATGATCAAAATCCGGGTGCATGACAACTTCTTTTGTATTTATGATAGTTGCACTCTCCCTGGGTCATGTGATCACCATTTGCAACCTTTCCAGCCGGGTTCCGACAAGCAAAGTCAACGGGAAAGTCAGATTCACTTAACAACCGCATGATTCATTTAACAACTATAGTGATTCACGGTGGCAAAAAGAGGCACAACTCACTTAACAACTGTCTTGTTTAGCAACAGAAATTTTGGGCTCCGATGTCGTAGTAAGCTGAGGACTACCTGTATTGCTTTTGAGTCAGTTTTGACTTCTGGAGGTTGGCTGGTTCCAGCGGTTTTCTTGCAAATTTCAGTGGTTTTTCCTTTGCCTCTTTCTTCCAAGAGCTGAGAGAGACTGACGGACCCAAAGTCACCCAGCTGACTTCTTGTTTAATGTGGGATTAGAATTAACCAACTCCCAATTTGTAGCCTGGTGCCTTAACTACTGTACCAATCTCTGGATTTTTTTGTTTTATTCCTTTTTGGTTTTTACAAAATTTTGAATGGGACTGTTGTAAACTTTTATCCAAAGTATTTTTTCAATTCACATCTGCTTAAGACATAAGAGTTTCGATTCATCCGAGCCTTGTATTAATATCTCAGGCTTTCTTTCTAAAGATAAAATGAGGGGGAGGAGAACAGTTTGAAAAGCATCTCTTAAATCCAAATAATAAACAGAGAAACTAAAAACCACCCCTCTTCTGTCTTCATTAAAGTTCAAATTCTTCATTAAAATGTGATTATATGCAGAATTAACATTTTTGTATTTAGAAGGAACTTTCGTTCGTAACAAAGTGATTTGTCCCCCTTTCCCTCTCTTTCCCCCATTAGACTAAGAAAGACATCTCTGGTATGATGGTATGTGATGATGGATGTCATTTGGTAGGGGGGGGGTTAAGGGGTAATTAAGTAAAAAAAAAAACTTGACTGGGGGCCAAGTGCTATGGAATGCATAAGACCGTGGAGTGTTTGCCAATCGCTCCCTGTACATTGTCAAGAAAGAAGAAAAAAGTCAAAGTAGTACATCAAATGGAAAATAAGCTGTACTTACAGGAAGATCCTGTTTAAAAAAATGAATACAATAAAACAGGTATTCTTTCCATAAACTATTTCTTCAGGAGTCTGGAAAAAAAAAAACTTCTTTCCTAGTAAGAAATACAATGCATTGAAGATGAGTTTTCTTTAATTTGGGTATTACGCAGCCAATAAAACGCTGTGATTTCAGGGGAAAATAACTCACATAGTTACCTGGAAATCATTTCCATTTAGCCTCCAGGAAATTGCTGCTCAGTAAATACGGTATGCAGAGGATTGAGCCATACATTTTTCTGATTAAATGTAGTGAATTTTGTTGAAGTATTTAGCTATGCCTGCTCTGTCTTTTTTCTTGGTCTCCTTCCTTTGTTTGAGTTCTAAATCCTTCCTTTCCTTCCAAAACCTAGTTTTAAGTGGCCCAGGGTGTGCTCCCCACTTACACAGCAAAGTCTTCCCTTGATTACAAGCAGTCCTTGACTTAGGACCATAATGGAGCCTGGCAATTATGGTCATAAATCCGTAAAGCATGTTGTCACACGAATGATCCAATTTTAAATCCTTGTTTTCTGGTCATTAAGCGAATGCCATGGTCGCTAATCAAATCCATAGTTAGCTATGGGGCGTTTTTACTGACAACTGGAAGTAAATGCCATTTTTTTTTCCAGCAAAAACTTCGTAAATCGCGGTCATGTAACTGCAGGATTCTGCAAATGACTGTAAATGCAGGTCAGTTTTGCCAAATGTCGAAAATGCTGTCATGTTTCTAAAGAGACAGTAGGATGCTTGGTTGTAACCAGAGGTGGTATTCAGCCAGTTCTGACAGGTTTGAGAGAACTGGTAGCGATAATTTTGATTGGATCGGAGAACCAGCAAGTACCACCTCTGATTGGCCGACCGCATAGCCACGCCCAAGCCACGCCCACAGAACCGGTAGTAAAAAAAAATTGAATTCCGCCACTGGTTGTAACGTACCTTTTGGGGTGTCCGTTGTAACTTTGTCACTAACTGGTCAATGGTAAATTGAGGACTGCCTGTGTAGCAATTTTCCATTTTGTTCCCATGATGTTTCCTTCATCTTCTGCCCAACTTTAAGTTTAATTTATTTTTAGCTATAGGGATAGTATTAAAAGAAAAAGAATTCCCTTATTCACACTCCATCCAGTGCTAGCTTTATGGTGTGGAAAAATCGTTAGGTTTTACCAGCCTTGACATGGGAGCTAAAGTTAGGTGTTCAACGGCGGGAAACAGGCTGGGTTTTCAAGCTGAATGTGGGAACAATTTTGTGGTCACTTCTGGTCAGTTTCTGAATGCTGCCATTCTGCTTTTTGCTCCCTAAAGAGCTGGACATAGCTCTTTCAGGAAAACTGCTAGGGGTCTGGAATAACATAACAGTGAAATAGTATGCTAGGCGAAATAATTAGCCAGCTCAGTCCTTCAATTTGCCTCAGCTCATAACACGAAGGGATTTGCAGGTCAGTGATTGGTAACTACAGGTAGTCCTCGATTTGCAACGCTTTGTTTAGTGACTGTCCAAAATTAGAATAGTATTAAAAAATATGAATGTTTTTTCACACTTACAACCGTTGCAACCTCCCCACAGTCACATGATTGAAATTCAAACGCTTGGCAACTAAGTCATATTTATGACGGTTGCAGCGTCCCGGGGTCATGTGATCCCCTCTTGCGACCTTTTGCGAAGCAAAGTCAATGGGGAAGCCAGATGCACTTAACCACCACATTTCTAACTTTACAACTGCAGTGATTCACTTAATAATTGTGGCCAGAAAGGTCGTAAAATGAGTCAGAATTCACTTCACAACTGTCTTCGCCTAACAACAGAAAGTTTGGTCTCAATTGTGGTTGTAAGTTGAAGACTACCTGTATATAGGGAAGGGAAAGGAAGGGAAGGAAGGGAAGGGAAGGAGAGAGGAGAGGAGAGGAGAGGAGCGGAGAGGAGAGGAGAGGAACGGAAAGGAAAGGAAAGGAAAGGAAAGGAAAGGAAAGGAAAGGACAGGAAAGGAAAGGAAAGGAAAGGACAG
>JANHJO010003851.1:61368-72012 GCA_032468235.1 Pseudoxyrhopus heterurus | reverse complement strand
CGTCAGCTGCTCTGCCGGGAACCAGGAAGGCGCGCTGCGCTGCAACAGGGGCGATTTGGAAAGTGGCGAGTGGACTCCCTGCCGCCGGCTCGCTAAGCGGCTTTCCCGCCCGGCCTGCCCGGGGTCCCCGCAGTCCCTCCGCCCGCCGGCACCCTCACCTTGCACCTGGAAAAGCCAAATGCAAGGGGCTAAAGAGCCGCTTGTGGCTCGCGAGCCGTGGTTTGCCGACCACCGGGATAAAACAAATAAATAAAACCTAAGCTAATCTATCTGTGTGTATCCTTTACAGCCATGCAGCCACATGGCTGTACCTTCCTTCAAGTGTGCAAAGTGTGTGTGTGCAAGTGAGGCAAGTGAAGTGAGACAAAGAGATGTAAAAGGTTTTATACAAGAGGAGGGGCTTCTCTCCTGGCTATACAGCTATTGGGGGAGATCAGGTAACTCCTCTATTATTGGTTAGACCCTGTATACTTCCCAACATGATAATTGCATGCCTTCTTGCATGGACACAAAGTGATACCTGTGTGGATGCATTAAGCCATCTCATGTAAATCCAGCATGTCATGGTCAGTAATACTCTGACATAACTTGCATGTGATTTTTAAGAAAATGAAAATATTGGGATAACAAAGTTTCCTCTTTATCCCAATTCTAAGTGACTTTCTTCTGAATTACAGTAAACCTCAGTGGTCTCAAGGAACTTTATTCCCAGGCAGGAACTGTAACCATCTTACATATAAACTGTTGCTTCTCAAAGAAGTTAAAATATACTGTATGTCACTCTTAGCAAGAGGGGAAGTCCCCTATACGCCTTCCCTCAATCTGTTCTAAAGGTCAGCAAAGCTTGTTTTAACTAGAAGTCTTTTATCATTAAATCACACATATTTTCTGTTTAGAACTGTAGAGTACAAAAAAAAACTTTAATGAAGGAATGCAAGCCTCTTTCAGGGAAAATAAATTACTATAATGGGAATGGCAAAAATAGGAGAAAGAGACTCAAGATAACTTTGCCTTGATTCTATTTGGTGTAAGGGGAAACAGAGGAAATGGAAGAAATTAGGGCATTAAGACAACTTGGCAGTAACATGTTTGTTAACAGAAGTCAAAGCCTAACATTCAATGTTTCCTAAAAGACCTTGGTATAAGATGAATTAATATGTTTTATATTAAGTAGATATTTGTATCAGTAGGTTCATTTCTTTCTAAATTCTGTATTCTGTCATGTTATGATTCATTGGGAAGAAAATTCACATAAACATCAAGATTACATTTACTTCATAAATATGTTTAACAAATAAATGCTTTGGCAAATCATGGCAGAATTGAAACACAAGTAAATACAAGCAGCAATCTGCCTTGCTTTTAGAAATCATGCTGATTTTGAATATTGCCTCATAACATATCACTCCGATTTCTGAATTTGAAGTGAGGGGAGGAACTATATGCTTGCTCTGTATCTATGACAGATTGGGAAAAGCAGGTAATGAAGTTTTGAAGATTTATCTCAGTAGAGGCATCTCAATCCAATTGCTAAGAGATATGAGAAAAACCATTTCAAAGAGATGTTTTGCCTCAAATAGCTTTCCCTAAGGCTGAACACTTCCTCTTAAATTTTTCAAGATTTTGTATTTTCCCCAGACTAACATTAAAGTTACCTTCCTGGAATCCAATTGTTCTTGTTTGCTTGATCTTATCAGCCACATGGGAGTAAAGGTAAAGTACCAGCAGGTTCATCTTCTCATTTCTTCTTTGAAGTCAATGGAAATACTATGCTTTCCTTCAAAATGATAAAGGAATTCATGATAGCATTTGTCTCATGTATAATTTATGTGCCTCTTGATTTCTTAGAAATTACTCCCAATGGTTGGATGCTTTTGGTCTGCCCCTCTTTCCTCACCCAAAAAAACTACTGAACTAAGACAGGGGATATCATATCCCAGTCCATCTCCAGCCAGCGAAACTCAAGAAGTGATATTGGACCAGTTGTTTTCTCACAACCCAACCTACCCCACAGAGTTGTTGTGATAACATGAAAAGAGTCATCTCAAGCTCCTAGAGGAAAAGTGGGATATAAATCATTATTCAACATCAAAAAATTCTGATATTATTGCAATATGGACTGTGGCTGACCATCTGAAAAATAAATATATTGTAAGGCTCCACCTATAAAATACATAACTAGTAATAAAAACAATTGAACTTGATGGGATTTATGTTCAGTAACAACGTACAGGATTGTGCTGCAAAATTACAAAATTCTATTAAATTAATAAGATTCTTGTGAGTGTTAATTAGTCAGGGCAAAAAACTGCGTATCAAACTAGTAAAACATCTTGTAATTCCAGAAAAAATGTTTTAATTTTCAACTGTCATTCTCAAACTGCCAAGGAGCCTTCAAATAATATAGAATTTATAGATTGTGGAAATAAGTTTGAGGAAGTTAGGCAATCTTTACATCAGCTTAGCCCAGGAATTTAGGGAGTGACCAAGCAATTTCACTTTGCCCCACCTTGGCTCTCTAGTGTAAGAAGGGAGGAGAGAAGAACTTTGCCAGGCTTTCAAGACTCTTATTTTGAAATTATTATAACCATAAATTATGGTTATTGATCTAAAATTATGGAGTTCACTCATTCTCACAGGGTCTATTCACCACAGGGTCTACCTTGAAAGATTGACAAAATGAATGAACATCAACTTACAAAGATACTTTAAAAAGTCAATATTTCTCTAAAATTGTTATGATTAACCATTTCATCTAGCTTATTTTTATGATAAATCCATTTTAGTATTTATTTATGTAACTTTTTTGTCTTTGTTTAATATTTTGTAAGCACTCGAGTGGAAAAGTGGAAGATCAACAAAAAACATATACTTTTATTTTTATTTTTATTATTGTATAGGGCTACAGGCTTGTCCAATCCAAAGGAACTCTTAATGATGTACAATTCCTACTGGGATAAAAGCAAAAGACAATATACAGTCATGCAAAGAAATCAATAAATTTGCTTATATAAAACCTAAGCATTAAAATATCATCAAAAAATGTAATAAATAAGTTTCAATCACTTGAGGGGAAAAACAATCATTCAGACCTCAGGGTCTGTTTAAATAATCAGGTTTTAATTGACTTTCTAAATGCTAAAAAGATGAGTCCATTGAACATTTGGGGAATGGTATTCCAGAAAAGAGGGGCAGTGATAAAAAGGCAGTTTTCACTGCCCCTTCTTAATCAAGGGGACATGAAGAAAGCTCATTTCCTTGATCTATGGGCAGATATTCAGGGAAAGTGGTCCCACAGATATTCAGACCCTGAACCATGAAGGGCATTAAAAGGGACAAGCAGCACATTGAACTGCACCCAGAAGCCAATGCAGCTCCTGTTTTAACATTTCTCCTCCTTTCTGTTCTGGCAGAGAAAGCAAGATTGAAGATAAGGTAACTTTACATCTCTGTGTACTTTTCCATTTCCATTGCACATTTATAGCACTTAACAGTAAATAAGCAAACAGATTGATTTTCTTCCTGCATATCTGCAGAAGAGAATGTGCAGGTTTTGACCTTAACATTCTTTGGACAGTGAATTTATATCCTGTCACACTATCAGAGCAGGTGACAGAGTCTTGCTTATTTCATTAATACAGAGAGATGCACGTTTGCAATGGACAGTCATTTTGGTGTAGTAGTTAAGGCACCAGGTTAGAACCAGGGGACCATGAATTCTAGTTCTGCATTAGGCATGAAGCCAGCTCAGTGATCTTGGGCCACTCATTCTCTCAGCATAGGAAGAAGACAAGAGCAAACTAGTTTGAGCATTTGGCAAGAGAAAATATTGCCAAATACTCAAACTAGTCTAGGCAGTCATCAGAAGTCAACACTGATTCAAAAGCGCGTGCGTGCGCGCACACACACACACACTTGTGATGAATGTTTTAAATGCATGATTGATCTGCCTGATGCAGTGCATTCCAATATTATTCATTTTACAAGTAAGATTTAAGTGAAAACTGAAATTCAAGAGCATAAAGTACTGTGACAAATTCTATCTATTCCATGGACAGGACAAGGTAGATTTGAGTGCTATGGTTTCTACCATCTACCAGCCTTTCCATTACCCTAACCCACATCATCAGGAAGTCATTTTACCCCGTTTTTCTTTTCTTTTTTCTCTTCCTATTCTTCCTTTGAAGATGAATTGGTTTAAGAAGAATAGAATATAAATTTGATAAAATTAGATAAAGAAATAATATATTATTATTGTTTTGCCGATGTTTAATAATTTGGTTAGACACTATGTACTGTAGATTATAATGATTGTATTATTTAAAAGGTACTCTAAAATATAACAGTGATTGACTCTATGAGAATTAAATTACTATAGGATGAATAGAATTAATTGGTTGGGTCGAATTGGTTTAAGAAAAATAAATGTTTGAATACAATTAGATAAAAGAAAATATTTGAACTTAAAGAAGCTTATAACAATGGTAAATAATAAGATAAATAATGAAAAATGAAACAGTAATTATGATATTATAATATGGAATTAATATAATATAAAGGGAGGTATCTAGTGGGAATAAGAAATGAAATAAATAATGAATTATTAGAATGAATTAACAAATTAGATTTGTATGTTCTTTTCTTTTGTCCTATTTTTCCCCTGAAGATGAATTGGTTCAAGAGAGTTAGAATATGATTTTGATAAAACTAGATAAAGAAAGAATATATTGCCATTGATTTGCTGATATGTTTAATAACATGGTTAGATACTATGTATGGTAGTATTATAATGATTGTACTATTTAGAACGATAAGAGTGATTGACCTTATGGGAATTGAATTAATATAGGGATTGAATTGGTTAAGAAAAACAAATGCCTGAATACAATTAGATAAAAGAAAATACCTGAATTTGAATATATAAGTTTGATAAAAATGGATAAAGAAAAATATATTGCTAATGAAATGTTGACATGATTGTAATCCAAAACAACTCTACTCAGTCACAAGATGTATGTGTAACAGAAAAAACTAAAAAAAATATATTAAAAAAATAGGAAGTCATTTTACATTTAACTAAAAAACAGTGCCTGACATTTTTCTTGAATAGAAAAAAATCCCCACAAATATGAAATACATGAATGCTGATAATGCTTACTTGATGCAGCTTAGTTGCAGATGCTTTTATTCTAATAATTCATAATTAATTAATAATTCTGCAACATGAATGGTAAATGTCAAGGAATTTACTGTAATTCAGCCAGTGAACAAGGAGTAAACGAATTGCAGTCTAAATATAATTCCATTAAATTCCAGCACTTGAAGTCCTGATTTTACTTTTGCTTGCAACCAAAGCTGCAAACTTTTTTGAGCAAATTGCCCAACTCAGTACAAAACGTTTATGGACTTTGGCCTTTTTTATAATGCTCTTTGAGACTAAACAAACTGCATCTCTCTGTTAATGAATTGCATTTCTATTAAATGATAAACAAATCTATTCTAATGGATGGATGGAACTGCTTTATTACAATGGTGAAGAAGTGAGTTTTCGAAGGTTCATTGAATGCATCTGTGAAAAAAAGTAGAATTCAAGAGCAGATGTGTCAAAGAGTAGAATTTAAAACAGAATGTCTTTTTCACTTTCCCAATACTGGTAAATTAGCACGTTTTTCAGTGTTTCCTTGATATTTATTATCTGTCCCAAAAGGGCAGAGTCAAAAAGTTGAATTTCTGAGCACAAAATTGTACGCCTGTTGAGGCAGCTTGGATTTGCCTCAGCAAGATGCTTTGCATTGTGAAAAGATGCAATTTGTTTCAGAAGGTATTTCAGGTTGCCTCAAATCCTTCAAAGACAGCTGACTCAGGCATAAATAGAAGCCAGAAACACTGGACAGTAGAAGGCAATTCAAACAGGCAAAACGAAACAATATGATCACTTTTCGTGACTTGTATAAGTGAAGGTGCCATATTGCTTCACAAAGCAGTTCTGTATGAGTTGTTGATCAAAGTGAAGTCACAAAGAATTCATAGTTATGGGGAGGGAAGATCACCCAGGGAAAAAAGTATAATAAATAGAAACAACAAAAAAGATTTATCTCAAACAGTGTTTAATCAAACCAGATCAAGTATTACAATCGTAATGTACATTTCTATAAAAAAAAAAATATATAGAATAGATGAGTTCTTCCGGTCAAATGGAGATTGCAGGTAATTTTATTTTTGTAATGAGTGTCTGGGAAGATTAGTAGATCCTATAAAAGGGAAATTCAAACTAGAATCTTTATCTCTCAAATGAAATATTGAATTGTTAATTGTAATCAAACTGCCTTGATACAGTAATGACAAAAACCAAATAAAAATGGCAGGCATTTAACTACAAATGCTTAAAGAACCACATTTATCATAAAACCATTTAATTTATAAAGTATATGCAAAGTATTATAGCAGGAGCATAGTTTAGCTATCATAACGTATCTGTTAACACTTCTTGCCACCATCAAAAGTTCTATATATCGGCCAATTACAATATAATTTATATATTTCTGTGAATCAGACTCTATGACAATCATATAGATCCAAAATCTTATATGATGTAATTATTTCTGTTTACATGAAAAATTGATTTGTAAAACAATCATAATTGTTGAACGAAAGCAAATATACATGTCCCAGGATGTTGCAGAATCGAATCTAGTTGGTCACTGGGACCAGAGGTTTGTTTTTTCAAGCTTTCAGACTCATGCTGGAGCCCATCCTCAGGGAATTTCTCAATCTCCAGGAACAAACCTCTGGTCCCGTGGCCAACTCAGATTGGATCCTGAAATCATAGCTATAAATCTTTACTATGTGGCAGCTTTGATTCTTTTTTTTTAACTTGGGTATATAACAAGAAATATTACTTAACATCTTAGTTGGTAAATTAAAGCCATAAATATAAGATAGCTGCAGAAGCAGCAGATGACTGCATTCAAGTTTGCATCTACAGTAAGGAGAACAAACAAACATCATTGACAGAATAGGTATCCCTCATATCCGCTCCTCCCAATCTGTTCCAAAAGATTAGAACACCTTTCAAAGCAGATTTGGAGGAAGTGTAATGGTTGCAGAATGGAGAGGAAAATAGGAAAATAATATCTCACTGGACAAACAAGACCCATACATATAATACGATGCTGCGGAAGCCAGAGAAATAGCCAGTATTTTTAAATAAAGACACAATCATTTGTCAATATCAGACAATATTACCATTGTCCCAAAAATTACATTTTACACAAAACAGCAAGTTAATGTTGGCTAGGATTATTTCTACTTTTTCATGGAATTTACTTACCTAAATGCTGCCTCTGTAAAAGGTTAACAAGAGTGATTGGGTGTTTTACCCCAGATGAGAGCGAAGTTGCAGATGTGGACTGATAATGCTGAGTAGATTTCTGTCCAAAAGCATTTGGGATATGATTTCTACTGTTTTGTGATGATACAAATGATGATACGTAAGAATTTCCGCTGTTGAGCATTTTTAATGGAGATGATCTAGTAATAAAATGACCAAGAACATTGCATTAACAGTGAAAGCAGAATATATACATTTTGACTACAGTAGCAGTGGACTTGTTCCATTATTTCAAACTGAGTAACTGAGAAATGTCATTATACAGGAAATGATAAAATAGATACAATGGGAAGAGTCCTGTTAAGAGGATATAATGATTCTAAAACATTGTTTCTTCTATGCAGCAGACTTACTGCTATAAATAAGCCAAAAGAAAGATGCTACCGTAATAGTTGAAGGAAAAATTCGATTTAATCCAATAATTGTATTTAATTCAGTAATTATAAAGGAAAATTATAGGTAGTACTTGTTTTTATAAAATTTATTGCCTGAAATTTCACATTATACTAGTTCTGTCAAGAAATCTTAATAAACCAAAGCCAATTAAACCTGCTCTGGGCAGCAGAAATAAACATTAAACACCAAAATGAGAAAATATACCCCTTTTTGAATCGCACTGCGAAGTTAATTTTACCTTATAGATCCTGCTGGGTTTCTTTGAAATGATGTGATTCCAGATAATTGAGAACTTCTGCATGTAACACTACCTATAAATAATATTCCAGATTAAATTACATTATACTTTATATAATCCATTATCTGAAAATACATTTTCAGAAATACATTGCAAGCTTCAAAAATTATTTGGAATAAGTGTTACAGATCTCATGTTAACATAGACCTCTCCATAATCATTAAAGGATCCCATTCTTTCTTAGGCTTCTATATTTTATGGGCTCCAATAAGGGCTTTTCAGTACCAAGATGTGATCTTCCAGGACACAGGGTCATAGAGTGCATGTACTGTATTCATTTAATAAATTTATACTGCCGGCCAACTCAAATAGTGTGATTTTGGGCAGCATACAATAATAGACAAACAATAAATCAAAACTCCTTCATATAACATTAAAACATACCCAATATATAAAATATAAAATGGCAACCAAACACAATAATAAAAATACATTATTATACATATACATAATATGTAGTCCAGGACTTATGACAGCAATTGGAATTAGAATTGTCATGGCAATGTGACATGGCCATAAAGTGCAATATCACAAATCATGTTGCTTAGCGTCAGCAGTTCCAGTAGTCCCAGATGCCATTGTTACATATACATTGTTACGTAGATCATTAATCAAGGACCTCACATGACCACAATTTCCAACTTCCTGCTAGCTTCGCTTTTGACTTAGCTTGTGGGAAAAGGAAGGGAATACAGTGGAACGCCTCAGTTCGCGACCAATTCGGTTCATGACAAAAAAAACAAGGAAATCGCTGACTCGGTTCGCGACCAAACTTCGGTTCACGAACTGGAAAAATGGCGTGGATTGCTTTCCGCACCGATTTTCCCGTCTGTGCAAGTACGTGGCATTTACACATGCGCAGACAGCGACACGCACGCATGCGCACGCATGCATGGTAGCAGCGCTTCAGAACACGACCATTTCAGAATGCAACCGCGGTCCGGGAAAGGATGGTGGTCGCGTTCCGAGGTTCCACTGAATCAGAAACTGCAATATGCAAACTGCAAATGCAGAAATCAACTTATATCTGCTCTTTAACTTCTCTATCACAATTAAGGTTCTTTTTTAGGGCCAGATTCAATAACTCAGTCCTAGGATTCCTATATGGAAACTTAAATGAAGTTCCTATGACTATTAATATTTAGGTTTATATAGTCAAATTATTTTATTATAACTTAAAATTTGCTTCCCCTTTGAGATTGGGACACAAATTTTATCCAGCAATTTAAATAAATAATAATAATGTGCACTATTATATCATTTATTTCATTCTATTTACTCAGTTATATATTTATTACATTCTATTTACCATATTTGTACACTTGATCTTAGCTTTACTTTTTCTTTCTTTTTTAACCCCAATCATTAAACAAATTTAATAATATCTACCTATCCATCCATCCTTCACCAAATTACATGGAGCAGACAGCAGAATATGAAACATATAGAAAAAGACAATTGTTATGAAATGCTAAACCCAAACGTAAAGTATATATCCTGTTCAATCTCATCTCAATAAATAAATAATATTTACTCTTACCCATATGTCCATTCTGCGGTGGACTTATCAGTGATATTCTTGTTGGGCCAGCTACTGTTTCAGTCTATATATAATTCAGAAATATTTACAATATAATAAATTAAAAACATAGAGTATAAGTAATTACTTCATATTATTAAGTATTTCTTGCTTCTTTGCTACTGAACTTAGAACTTTTTAATTAGTCAGAAATGTACTGCTTTTTTGAGAAGAATTATTACTAGGTTGTATTACTTAAAAGAAATTTTGGTTAGGCCTATGATAAATCACAAGAACGTAACTGGATTTTTAATGGGCTCAATAATAAATTATTTCCTTCCTCTGCTATAAATATCTTCTAGCAAGAATCTGTAACAGTCAAAGTCTAAACATTTTGTATGCTACGTATGTCTTCTAGTTGATGGACTGCAGGCAACAAAATATAGGCTTGCAAGGTACTTTCTCTATATTGCTAAAACATAAAACTGTACGTGAAAGCATCAATTGACAAAAGCCTTGATAGATGGAAGAATTAATATCACTGGACCCATCTGATGATGCCCTTGACATATGGAAGATTACAACTTGGAAAGTAAGAGGTGCGAGGGGGAGGAGTCAATGCATGTGCGCTTTTGTATACAAGTAGTCCTTAATTTACGACCACAATTGAGCCCAAAATTTTTGTTGCAAAGTGAGACGGTTGTTAAGTGAGTTTTGCCTCATTTTACAACCTTTCTTGCCACAGCTGTTAAATGAATCGTAACAGCTGTAACTGAATCTGGCTTCCCCATTGGCTTTGCTTGTCAGAAGGTCGCAAAAGGGGATCATATGACTATCATAAATATGAGTCAGTTGCCAAGTGTCTGAATTTTGATCATGTGAAAATGGGGATGCCGCAATGGTGGTAAGGGTGAACAATGATCATAAGTCAGTTTTTTCAGTGCTTTTGTAACTTTGAATGGTCACTAAATAGCAATAGCACTGTATTTATATACCGCCTATCAGGGCTTGCAACCCTCTCTAAGCGGTTTACAATGTCAG
>JANHJO010003851.1:24534-46429 GCA_032468235.1 Pseudoxyrhopus heterurus | reverse complement strand
AGATAGATAGATAGATAGATAGATAGATAGATAGATAGATAGATAGATAGATAGATAGATAGATAGATAGATAATAGTTTTGTTTTGTTTGACACTGTGCCACAATGTCCTTTAACCTTTCAGTCTCAAGAACAACCGCACCTATTTGGACAGACTGGACTTCCCTAACAAAACAAAACTGATATTATGTTACTAAAGGTAGTTTAGACCAGAGAAAAGTTTTGCCCTTTCCGTTTATATTAATCATTCATGCTGGCTCTTAGTTTTTCTTTCTGGGTGCTTTCTGATGTCTCCAACTAATATTTTTGTTTGTTTTTAAAATGGGCATAATAATAAGGATAAACTAGAGCATTTCTAGTTTCTTAGAAATGTTAAGCTGCTGGCTGTGGAGTTGAAGTCCACCCAGTTTAAAGTTGCCATGTTTGAGAAACACTGAACTTGAACTTTACAAAAAGTTATTCTGTATATTTTTTCTATTAGTTCTCATATAACAAATTTGAACATATTTTAAAGAACAGAATTTCAGTAAAATCCTCCTAATTCCTCCTTCCTTTATTTAGTTTATGAGTTGGATTCAGAGTGCATTGGGGACGCATGTCTTTCATTAATCCCCATGGGGATTGCATCTTCTTGGCTTCCTACATGTCCATGGTATTCCTGGAAAGAAGCTTTTCCGTAGCCCCCTTTCAGACAGAATTCAGAATTGTGGGCAGCTTAGGATGCTTCAGCTGCTGGAAAAAATGTGCAAGAGAAAAGATGGCTGCCAATCACCAGCACAATCATCCTCGGCCATCTCAAAGAATAATTTCAAAAATATCTGAAGAATTTGTGTAGCATCCTGAGACTGGTAAAAAACAAACAACACCCAACAACACCCCAGAAGCCTCTTCTTCTGGGGAAGAAAACATTTTGCAAAAATTACAAGGCGAATTTTGGCAGAACAACAACAAACTAATGGAAAAACGTTCATGACTTGCAGGCTGGGTGAATGTCAAATGAAAATATGTGGCTGGAAAAACCTCTTTGGGTGTGGTTCTGTTGTGTTGTGTTGTTTGGTTTTCTTCGCTTTTTATTTTATTGTTTTCACAGGTTTTGAAATCAATGCAAATGCTAGCCCAAAACATCTGAAATTAGACAAACACAGCACTTTCTCAAAAATAGTGCTGGGAAAGCACCTGATCAGTAGAAAGTATTTACTTGCTGTTGACAGATGTGTCCTGCTTGTGTTGGGGGCCCAACATTGCATTGCATGACCTGACATTGCAAAAATGTCATAAGACGTCACGGGACCAAAGGACACTGCAAACAACAACTTGTCTTGCAAGTGTCGCATATCTCTTTGCTGCCACCTAGTGATCATGCAGATTTTTGCTGTTCAGACCTAATAGTCTTCCATCCAAACCAAGGCCCCTCAGTTCCCATCTTGAAAAGAGATTGAGCCATCTCATCCTCAAGAATTGCTGACACAGCTGCAGAGAGGTGGAGGAGTGATAAACTGAAGAAGCGCCATGAGTATAGTAGAATACCAGAGAATAATGGTCTATTTGGGAGTAGGTTATTGCTTTCGGCAGCTAGTTGTGTTCAACATCAGCTGTATTGGGTGGTGGCCAAGAGCTCCAATAATTGATTTCTGCTTGAAAGCACTCAAACACTGGGATAACTTTGATGTCTGCCTATTCTTGTACCAGCTGTGTCTTGCCTTCAAGCTCTGGCTGACTACCTAAAACCCTGGAACAACACCTTACTGTTTTCTCCTCTGAAACTTGACTGCTAGTATAGAACAATACCAGAATGATATATGCAGTCCACCTTCCTCTGGGTTTTTTTGGAAAAGAGATATATAAATGTTACGTTATATCATGTATTAATATATAATGTTTTCTATGACTTCTGTCTCCTAACTCTTGGGGAGAGGATCTTTATTTTTTCATAATGTATATAGAAAGTCTAGCTATGTACATCTGATGAGTCTGTTTGTCTTGAACCTAGACCTGATGATGACCATGCCTTTGCCTAACAATCCCACTGTAAGTATCTTTTACAATCTAGGTAGTCTTCAACTAATGACCAACATTTCCATTGCTAAGCAAGATATTAAAGTAAGTTTAGCCCCATTTTATGAGCTTTCTTGCCGTAGTTGTTAAATGAATCACTGCAATTCTTAAGCAAATCATTTAATCATTAAGCAAATCTGGCTTCCCCCATTGACTTCGCTTGTCCCAAACTGGCTGGGAAGGATTACAAATAGTGATTACATGACTCTGGGACAGTGCAACTGACATAAATATATGCCAGTTTACCAAGCCTCCATCCAAATTTTGATCATGTGACCATGGAGATGTTGTAAGTGTGAAAAAATGGTTATAAGTCACTTTTTTTTGTGCCATTGTAACTTTGAATGATCAATAAACAAACAGTTGTAAATTGAGGATTACCTGTAGTGGCCCTGAATTGTTTTACTGTTTTGCAAACTCTACAAGGAAAGATGGTCCCTCTTTTGTATAAAAGTCCCTCTAAAGTATGAAAGATACCAGAAAGGGAGTCCAAAACTGAGGGAAAAGAGTGTTAGCAAAAGAGGACATGTTAGAACTTGTGGATCGATTTAAAGCAAAAAAATTATCAACTCCTCATAGAATCAACTGGGACGTCTCCAAAAATACACATGTGAAATCCTTATTCTTTTAGCAGGTATTTATAATGCATGGCTAACATCAGTGTCAGAGAAATTTGTAGCACATTCCTAAAAAATTTAGGAAATTACAAACTTGGATTAGTAACAGAATGGGTAGATTAAATCAATTTAAAATATATCTTTCAGGTACAAACCCATTAAATAACACTCTATAATGGTTTGAAAGTTTTAGCCAACATATAGCTAAAGTAGAATGCAGTAGGCATTCTTTCCTGGACTTTTCTGGCATTTTTAACCAAGTTCAATGGTTTCCAGGGAGGATGGATAAGATAGCAAGGAGCACAGAAATGATGAAACACTTTTTAAAAATGTGCATCATGATGTCATACATATGCAGGTAGTCTTCAACTTAAGATCACAATTGAGCCCAAAATTTATGTTGTTAAGTGAGGAATTTGTTAAGTGAGCTTTGCCCCCTTAAACAACTTTTGTTAAGTGAATTATTGAAGTTGTTAAATTAATAACATGGTTGTTAAGTGAATCTGGCTTCCCCATTGACTTTGCATGTCAGAAGGTCGCAAAAGGCGATCACCTGACCCCAGGACACTGCAGCCATCATAAATGTGAACCTGTTGTCCAGCACCCAAATGAAAATTACGTCACCATGGTCTACCACGGTTGTAAGTGTGAAAAATGGTCATACGTCACTTTTTTCAGTGCAGTTGTAACTTTGAATGACCACTAAATGAACTGTTGTAAGTCGAGGACTACCTGTGTACAAAAGAAGCAAACCCTGCAGTATGATGGCACAATGTTGCTTTTGTGATTTTGTTGAATGCAGCAGGATCCCTCTGGCCACTGGAACACCCATTAAGTGCTGCAGTGAAGGCCATTCTATCCAAGATAAAGGGCCCCTCTAATGGACTGATACCAGTGTTAACAGTGCTAGACCAGAAGGCTCAATGATCTAAGCACAGCGAAACTTCCTACATTTCCCATATTCCTAGATCACAAATCATTTCAGACTTCCCAGAAACTGACAGCATGTTCAAAGCAAACAGTAATGACAGAGATATGCTGTTGCTGGAATTATTTGCCAATATCCCATGCATGCAAGAGCATAATAATAGGCTTTTGATCTACCAGTCCACTGTGTTGACACAAGGGAACAAAACAAGAAACCTACTTCCACTCTGCCAAACCACAAACCTTGGCAGTCTACAGCCAGAGATAACAAAAGTATATTTAAAAAAAAAACTTGGCAGTTTTCCTGGCCTATTACACCTTGAGTTTATCAAATCAGTCACGCTATGTTGACTTTCTACCTAACATGGCATCATCTTTCAGAATATGGACCCTGAGTTTTGCACTTTACATTGGAGTCTCTAAACGTTGATGATATAGAAACCACAGGATACATCCACAAGTGGCAAAAGATGTTCGTGTCAATATATATTTTGTAATATTCTGACAAGGTATATTTTAACTTTCTGGATACTGTGCTGATCTGGGACCTCAAATACAGAAAAATATAGTCATGTATTGGTAACTTCCATTTCAGTTTTGCCCCTTGTATTCAACTTAAGTGTGATTTATGTCTAAATCTGTTCTACAACTTCTAAACTTTCTTAGATTTTCAAGTTATTCCATTTCAGGGTTGGCACTGGGATTTATATCTATCTATCTATCTATCTATCTATCTATCTATCTATCTATCTATCTATCTATCTATCTATCTATCTATCTATCACCTGCCTTTGTTGGGATTTATTTATTTATTATTATTTATTTATCAAGCACCTGCCTTAAAATAGAAAGAGATTCTAAATTGAAGTTACAAGAAGAATGGGACAGAGAGTAACTAATGCCTTGCACTTGAATATTAGGAGGTGGAACAAGAAAGAGTATAGCCTTGTCAAGAAGCACAGTGTTTCAAAGGCTGAGGGTGGAGTAGGGAGTTTCTCTTGCAGTGGTTTCAACTAACAGGAACTGAGCTGACAAAAAATTGGCCAAACAATTGAATGCTGCTGATGTTGCGAGATCACCAAGGATTGGAGCTTCAAATTGGCCCAGAACCTCACTTATTGCCCCTTTCCTCCAAGATTCCAAGATGGAACACAATAGAATAAAAAATATAGCATCCTTGCATCTTGATTAAAATCGTCCAATTCAAGAGCTAAAAACAAAGCAGATAACAAAACAAGCAGATATAATCTAATCCCCACAGGATTATGTATCAGGCAAGTAGGACTTGGAATGTTTCATGTGGATCTCCAAGAAAGGAAACGTTCTGGAAAGACAAGAAACAACTGAGATCTAGGATGGTCTTTTTGAATTGTGAAACAGCTGTGCATTGTTGAGCCAAATTTGTCCACCAGTTTAGGAAGCTAAGCAAAGGGAGTTGGATCATTTAAAATGTAAACATAAGGACTGAAATCCTCTAAAGACTTTCTGGTTATTTGGTGTGCTGGGAAGGAGAAATGATAACATTCATAACTATGTACAGCTGGTAGCTACTGCCAGCTAAAAGTCTATGGAGATTCTGAGTCATCCAGGCCATGGTTGTCCCAAAGGTGCTTTTTCAGGAGGCAACTGGACTTCCTTGTTTTTCCTTTTGAAGACATTTCACTTCTCATCCAAGAAGATTCTTCAGCTCTGACTGGATGATCCTTTCATTCCCCACCATCCAGTCAGAGCTGAAGAAGCTTCTTGGATGAGAAGTGAAACATCTTCAAAAGAAAAAAACAAGAAAGTCTAGTTGCATCTTTGGGACAACTGCCAACTAAATTCGGCTTACTTTGAAAGCTAAGCTAGAATAGGACCTGACTAATACTTGAAATTGTCTACCTGAGCACTCCAAGCTGGCAGACTAATTGGGAAATTTCCCCTCCCCCAACACAAATCCAAGAATGTAGCATAAATGTCTTTCTCCCTTCTTCTGATGTAAAGGACATACTAACTATTTTATGTGGAACCATCAAAACTCAGCTCAGCTATTCTCCAAAAGCAGCCCAATCTATACCTGACGTATTAAATGTTTCTTAGGCTAAGATTCAAGCACAACTTTTGGAGTGCAGCTGGGCCAATATAGGTAATTTATTCCATTAGAAATTGTTCAACCCCAGTTACTGAGGGCTACTTTCCAGCTGAGCCACCGATGAAATGTTGGCATGGTCTATTTAAACAGAAGCACTTTCCTGATGCTATTTTATCTCTTACTAGCCAATAAGCTGGCTTCGCCCGGGTATTCATGACTTGAGCAGGAATGCTGCAGCCTACAATTCCCAGCATTCTTTGCCTGATTTGCATGCCTTGCCTCTATTGGCTGGAGAGCATCCGATTTGTATGCCTTGCCTCTATTGGCTGGATTGGCCATTGCTGTCTCATCGGCTGCAGAGGCCTGTTGGTGGGGTGGAGTTCAACAGTCTTTTTGGGGGGTAAATAAGGCCTAACGTCGTTCCCCCCCCCCCCCAGTGTTTGTCTCCGGAGTGCAAGGTATGTACCTGGCAAGTTTGGGCAGATTCGTGCAGGCAGGGAAGAGCCTATTTGGGACATACCAAACATACACACACACGCTCTGTTTTATAGATATAGATTAGTTCAAGCTGTGTTTTTTCCCCCCGTTGACTGGCTCTGCTAAAACTGACTAATATCTTGTTCTTATTTTGGTCTGAATGCTTCATAAGAAACTAAAATCTTTATGTTTCTCATTGGCTGCCATGAGAATGAATATTGTTGTTAGTTGCGAAGTCGTGTCCGACCATGGGGTTGTGATGGGTCGCGATGAGAATGAATATAGCACCCTCAAATAGCACATTTTGGATTTGGAGCTTCAGATGAATTGGTGACCCAAAACATTTTTCAGCAGTCTTTCTCTCCTTTCCAATCAGCATATCTCAATCAAGTAATAAAATCAGGAGAGCTTTCTCTTTGGTTAGATTTAGGTCCCTTGTATATAGTGATTTACCTCATCAACTCTAAATTGGGTAATCTGGCAGTTCTCCACGATACATGACTCCAGTTGAGGAGCAGGTGGCAGTTTTGGCCAGGAGGTCCCTCACATAATTACATCCTGTTCAAAAATTGCACATTCCTAGCTCAGGAGGCATTATTCATGCAATTGGATTACTGCAACATGCTTACATGGGGCTGCCCTTGAAGAACATTTAGATGCTTCATTTGGTTCAGAAAGCAGCAGCATCTGCAATATTGGGAGCACCAAGATACATCCATATAATACTGCTTGAACTGTCTTGACCTCCAATAGGTTTCTGGGTGCAATTCAAGATGCCAATTCACTTTTAAAGCTCTACGCGGCACAAACCAGGTTCCTTGCAGGACTGCCTATCCTCAGTGGTTTCTGGCAGAGTGGGCATGTTCTGGTTCTCATTGGTAAAGCAGTATCACCTGGTGGCCTCCAGGGAGCATGCCTTCTCCAACATGATACATGTCTTGTGGAACAGCCTCGTTCTAAAAAAGCCGAGGAGACCTAGCTCCTTCCCCAGGTTTTGGAGCTGAGGATTCTGATGGCGCTCTGACAGGAGTACTTATATTTAATAATTCTTAGCGGCCTTGACCCAGACTATATGAACTTACCATGGTCGTTGGTAGCTTTCCAATCGTTAAACATGTTGTTGAAAATTGAGAGTGGACATCACTTTCCAGTAGTATTAATCTGAATTTGAAAGGAGATAGTTCTTTTTCAACTCTGGATAAAATTAACTGAAATGGTAGCTCTGCATTTAGGGAGCAATATAAACATAGAAAATCCACCATCCATAGTTATTGAACCGCATAGATGAGGATGAAAATGGCAAGTTAAATCTTCCAGTTAAACCAATCAAATCACTTGGCGCATTATATGAATATATTCTGATGCCACTAAAATCAATAGGACAAGGCTTATAAGTCCCAATGCCAGCTCAACTTCGTGACAAAAACCTGTGCCAGAGCATAGTTCCAATGCTAAAATATGTTCAGCAGCAATGAAACAAGCTAATATTAAAATCCACTGTTTACAAAACGGCTTGCCGCTTGGCAGAAGGATGGAGCAAAGGAAATTTTGCTAAATCAACAACAACCTAAAATAGCACATAACCTTCAAAAGTTATGACCAATGTGTTTAGAACTGGGGTATAAACATACTCATACATCTGGCAGCCTCACAGATAGTTAAAAAGAAGAAGGTATAAACCAAAGATCAAGATAAAGTGTTAGCCACCTTTTGTTACTGTGTGCATGCGCAAACTTCTGGCCTTCAGCACTTACTTGAACTAATAATTTTCTGGAACTTGAAATGTTGTGATATTTCATGGTAATGTTGCATACTTTGCACTGTTTTATTTCCTTTCCATTATATTTGAATGAGGATGTAGCTAGTACCACAAATAATTTCCATGTACAATTTATACGCTAGCTAATGCAAAAAGGTGTTAGGTTAATCTGATCTCCTGTTTGCTGATGCTAAAATATAAGTTGATTTTTTTACATCCTCTTTCACCTTAAGATAAGGGGAAGGACAGCAACCACTATCCTTAAAGTTTGGTTGTATATTTATTCCTTTGTGTTATTTCCTTAGACTTCCTGTTAAAAGTAAATCTACCATTGAGAATTTGAGAACTGCCGATCATCATTACCCGGAAAAAGACACAAAGACAGCTGAACAACGGAGCTTCTCAGCCTTGGATGTGGATGACTAGCCGAGAATGAAGAAAAGTCAAGCTCCAGTAATTTTTAATGACAGATCTTGTTAAGGTTAAAAAAACAGCACTGCCCTCATGCTGTGATTAAATACGAAGAAGAACTCATCATATCAAGCATTCCAGTTTCCAGCATTGTGAAAGAGCTTGTTTCTCTCTAAATTAATCATTCTGAGCTACTCAGTGACAGAGCTTGGGTACACAAAGCCACCAGAAACTTAAAACAAACTCAGCGCAGGCTGCCAAGCTGAAGCAGAAATGATTGAGACTTGGCTGTTTTATTCTGCCTCCTGAATCCCGTCTGCTCTTTTTGTTCCAGAGAGCCAATCCAAATTGGGTCAAGCTAGGGAAGAATACCCATAAACTGGTAACAATACTGTAGGCCAAACCAAGTTCTCTCCCACACCAATTCAAATATTTAAAATGACTTGCTGTATACTAAGCTGGCATTCAGCCCAGGAGGCCTACGTTTGCATCCAAGTTCACCCCAGAATTCACTAAATCACTGCTCTCCCTCACTCTCACTCTCCAGCTTCAGCACAGAAATAAGGATGGCCTCTTTTTTTTTTTTTTTTTTACAAGGAAGCTATTGTAAGTAAAAATGTGCTGGGGCATTTTTGCACACAGAAGGCCAATTCATCCTTTATCTCAGCAATATGTTAGCCATTGGGGAAGATGTGTTTGTGTGGCCAAGCATCCTATTTGCAAGAACTAAACATTTTTGTCTGATTGCACGACACGGTCTGATTGAGATTCACTGCCATGGAAAACCCCCAGTCAGTCTGAGAGTGGAGCCAGACAGCCCCACTGAAACAGCTTCCTTTAGTCTGTGAACCAACAGAAAAGCACGCTAGCATAAACTGTGCTACGGTTTTAATGCAGAACTAGTTAAGGAAAGGGATTGGTGGATTTTCCTGGATTGTTTTCATCACCCATCAAATATCACCTGCCAGTGGGAAAAACATCAATTCTTGATTTGAGACAGGGTGAGAGAGGCGAATAAGGATCAATGACTAGATCAGCAGGTGTAGCCATCTATCAAACCATAAACCTGGTTTTATTTGCCCCTTTTAAATTTTATATACTGTATTTATGTGTTTAATATCCCCTTGTGAGAGAGATGGCCAATTCTTAAATATGATAAATAAGAAGTAAAATTTAAGGGGTTTGCTTTAGTGTGATGAAAGGGTGCCCAGTTAAGTTTATATCCAGTTAAGTTTATATCCATGAACCATAACTTATATTTGCTATATTGAGGGCATTAAAGAGTTGGCCCCATCTTCTTTCCCAGATCGCAAAGCCAACTCATTATTTGCTAGGTCTCCTCCCATGGATGCATGGGAGCATTATATCCCAAACTCATGATGGGAAGGACTTTGTTTTCTTTCCCTTTCATGCATTTCCTGCCGAATCTACCATGAAAAGGTGAAATTCAAGTTTAACCTGGTCAATTTGAAGCTGCAAGCAGTCTTCCTAAATTGGAGGGATTGCCTTCGGATCTGTGATATAATGGATCAAAATATCTTAACATTGAATATATTGGAAGGATATTTTTGAAGAATGCACCCAGAAGTTACTTTTAAGAGTGTTTAGATAGATTATGTTTAAAAGACGTAATATCTGTGATATAAATGGGAGGGTGGGAAGAGCCATGGGGAAGGGAAATACCCTTTTGGGGTATTTGGTGTTTTGGAGTAGGATTTTCCCATCTTAGCGTATCCTTCCCAACACATAGACACATACTCTCTATTTCCTTTATATCGTTTACTTTGTTTGAAACCAAATAGGTATAAATGCTATTTTAAATCCAGTATTGTTCCTATCTCTTCATGGAGTAAAGTGCCAAGTGACTTGAAGGGAAAGGGAGAGCCTACTACATCATCTTAATGAGCCAATAGGACCTGAGCAGATTCCAATCTCTAAATCAGCAACATTGTCAATGAAGCATTGGAAACAAAGAACATTTTTAAAAGAAGAGGGAAAACACTAACTGGAACAATTAAATTTTACCTTCCAGGATGGGTTGAAAATGAGATGATGGCAACATCACATCTTTTAAGAAGGGTGTAATTTTTGGACTTCCAAGGAAGAAATGTGCAACTAAGAATGGCTCTGCTAAACGACTACAGCAGAATGGCCAGTTCTTTAAAGACCAGTTCTTTATCATTCGTCTCCAGACAAGGGGAGGATTTGAGATCATTCACAAGTATCCCATTCAGTTGTTCCTTATGAGCAATGGGAAATGAGGGAAAACCATATTTTTGCTCAGATGATGGTCAATGCCTTTCAAAATGATACTGGGTTTGCATACTTCCTTTTCTAATCAGTTTTGGAAAATGTTAATTACTTTTCAGCTATTAGGAACCTTTTTCAATTTTACAAAACCAGGTAAGTTTCTTTCGATCCTTAGCCAAAAAAAAAAGTTTAAATATCAGTTTAGGGACTTAAAAAGAATTCTTTTGGAATAAAGAGCAAAACGATAATTAGAACTTTGATTTTAGAAAGTTACAAATGCACTAAGAGTTGAGATGATTTGAAATAAGATTTTGGAATTAATTATAAAGAAACCTTCCTGTGTCAAAATACTTTCGTTTTGAAATTTTGTAAAAAAAACCATAAGATTTAAAAAAATTGGACACTAGAGGGAACTAAAGATTATATTTAAAGGAGGTGAATAATTATATTTGCCTAACTTATACTGAATGGATAAAGGTATCTTAACACTGAATGTATTGAAGGATATTTTTTAAGAATGGACCTAGAAGATAATTTTAAGAGCGTTTACTTCTATAGATAGACTATGTTTAAAAACATAATGAAAGAGAAACAAATGAAAAATAGAAGTTTTATTGCATAAAACCGAGAGTGATCTGAAAGTGGATTTAAAAATGATAGGCTGCAAAAATGACATGAAAAAAAGCTATACTTGATATATAAATGAAACCAGCTAATATCTTAATAATTAAGAGGGATATTACCAATAACAAACTAAATAGTGACTTGGCTAATTTTCCTATATTGGCTTTACAAAATGACTTGTTAAATCTTTGAAGAAATTTGTGAGAAGAGACAAAAAAAAGAAATCAAATTCTAGGACATTATTTGAAGGGATTAAAGGTAAAAGTTAAAATTGTTAGAGGTAAAAGGGAGGAATATACAGCTGGTTTAATTGATCAAGGCTAAAATAGATACATTGTTATCTGTGGTAGCTTTTAGTAGACTTTTATTGGTAGGACTGAGCAATGAGGTTTTAAGTATTTGTAGATGAGAAATGGGATAAGAGAAAAAAATATCATTTCTTGTATTTTAAGAGAAGGTGATAAGTTATTAAAATTATTTACATTTGTGATGAAGGGAGAAGTCATTTCTTTATATATATCTTTTCTTTTTCTTTACTATATTTTTATTTTTTCTTTATTTTTTCCAGCACTTTCTGTTTTTCCTATTTATTTTTAATTTTTTGTTTGTATTAGTTTCTATTTTTTAATTATAATTTTTAATAAAATTACTATTAAAAAAGAAAAAGGGTCTAAATTTTATGCCAAAGTTATAGAAACATGAGGATAAGCCCTAAAGCCCAACAAATTGTTTTTCTCTTACAAGCTTCAGAATAATTTTAATATGGAAAAGAACATAGATTTATTATACTTGAATTGTATTTTAATGAGTTATGTCAAATCCCATCCCAGTGGCTACCCTTTTGTTACTTATTGTTTTAATGGCTTAATTATTCCCTCATGGAAGCCATATATATAAAATACTTGGGCTCCGGAGTTGGCTGGCTACCAGCGCACTGAAGCAGATAGTCACATACGTAGCAGCTGTACACTCAGTTTTGATGAAGTAATCACAATTGACTGCCTTGCTTGCACGATCACACAAACATATCTGCAAACATCCCCTCCCCTGGCTGAGTGTGTGGATTGTGGATTTATTGAGATAGGCTGTGGCTAGGTTGAAAAGCGTAGAGACACCTTCACGGACTGTTGCCTACGCCTCAGCACAGCTTTGTAACAGTTGGCTAGACAGAAAGGGAGCCTAATGCAGATACCTTAATAAGCATCCTATCTGGGAGGTCTCTGGGATATTTCAAAAAACTTTCAGTTCTCATTAGTTTAGAAGTGCCCACAACTGGCTCCTTATCTTTTGTAACTTCTGCAGCTCAGCTACATGGGAAAGTCTCTGAACTGGGTGACACTTCCACCCACAGGTCATTCTTCAATAATGAGGCTCCAATTGAAGGATCTTTTGCACATTTAGGCAGTATACATTTATACTAATATTTCACATTATGATTTTCTCTCTGTCTCTCCCTCTCCCTCTCCCTCCCTCCCTCCTTCCCTCTTTCCCATGTAAATCTCATTATTTCTAATGGGCTGCAATTAGAGTCTACAGACTGGTAAATGTAACCCTTAAAACCTATTCTAAAACAGATGTCACTTTTTTCATTACAGAATGAAACACGTATTTCATAAGGCATAATGATTTTAATCTCTTTAAAGCCTTTTTAAAAAAAATACTTCCTTTAATTAAGCAATTTGTTTGGATTTTTTTTCAACAATGCGGATCAAGTTGCACTGAAAGATGATGATGATAGATAGATGATAGATAGATAGATAGATAGATAGATAGATAGATAGATAGATAGATAGATGAATATAGTACTTTATCTACTGCATTTAGTACATAAGAAATGTAGTTACCAGTAAATGAAATCTTATTTAAAGGAGACTTAAAGCAACTTACAAATATATTTATCAAAACATATTTCATCAAATATGTTCCATGGAATGTCCCATTCCATTCAGTGGCACTTATTTCCAGTTAAAATGATATAGATAGCAATCATAAGTTGACAACATTTGAAAAAAATGGACAAAATGTGTATATAGTAAGAGCAATGTGTATCCCCAGAATACCTTTTTGCATTTTTTCTATTTGCTAAATACACCTCAAAATATTTTCTCAGAATCAGATGAATTGAAATATTCAGCAGCCTTCCTCATCTCAGTTATTAAGGAGTATAATCTGTTCCCTATTATCTAACCTTTTTAATGTAGAAATGAATCATATTAATGATTCATATAGGCTAAAATCCCAAACCCACCGCTTACAAAGTCCCACGTAAAACAACAGTAGATTCATCTCTCATAGTAAGCAATAGTTAGCATTCAGCATTTACAGAATAAGCACAGTAGCAGGTTTACACATAGTGCTAAAGTACTCCTTACACACAGGTTTACACATAAACAAATCCTAAAATTATGCCTTTTCAATGTAAATTAGTTGATTTTAAATTATTTTACTGTTCTTTTAAATATTTATTTTTTAAAATTTCTACTACTTGTCTTAAACAATGTTGAAATAATGATCATCAACATTCATAGGCTGAAAGCTGCAATTGCTAGCTTCACCCATTGTGCTAATATAGAATTTCTTTTTTTTCCCTTTTGTTTTGGCTCAGGGCAATGTGTGAATCTTGCCTATTTGATATATTTCTGATAAAATATGAATATGATTGCAATATACATGATTCTTCCCATAAATGAAAAAAATTGTAATTTTAAAATTTGTCCAAGAGATGAAATAGAAGAAAGTAAAATGCTAAACAGGAATGAAAAGATAAGATGTATCTCCCCATAAATTGAACAAAATGGAAAATATGAGCAAGCTGCTTTTCATATCTACAAAAATTCCAAGCTTTTGCTTTTAATTTTAAAATTCACAAGATGTAATGGTTCATACATTAAATATGATAAAATCTACATGGAAGAGATTCTGTTCTACCACAATCACCACCATCCTTGCTGCTTCTGTTCAGCCAGAGACGCCTCCTACAAAATGTAATTCTATTACTCACATTATGCTAATTTATGAAGAAAGTATAGATCGTAGCAAATTTCCCAAAAGACTTACTGGTATATTGGTACTACTGCTTTTATTTCAAATATAATTTAGGAAAGATTTTACCTATTAACATTATAATTTTGATAATTCAGGCTTTCTTTTACATCTATTACACATAAAAATAATGTAACCAATAATATATAATTATTTTGTATTTGCTGCCAGAATCTCTTGGCATTGGTCAGACTGTTAAAATCAAATAAGTTAGGTAGATTTCATTCACAGTGTCTGCATCTCCCTTTCTTAATGATCGTTTAAGAAAATCTATAGTAGAGGAAGTAAAATGACTAAGCATTCTTTGTATAACACTGTGTACACAACATACAGTATATGTGATCGAATTATTTGTGAACTTCTTGTATTACATCTAGTTTTAACTATGCTTTAACTGCAAAATAAATTCCAGGATTTTATTTTCTATCTATAGCATCCCTCTCAAAGAAAGTAATTTCAGAACAAACCCAAGAGTTGTGTGTCCTTTTAATGAATTCTTCAGAAACAAAAACCCTTTTGAAAAAAAGAGAAAGCAAAATTTTTATAAAGTAAAGATCATTCTTCATACAAATAGTTTTTAAATTATCTTAACTTTTATAAATCATCTTAATTTATATTTCCTAATAATAAGGTATACTAAAATATTAGTATAACAACTCTAATATTTATGTTTATGGGATCAAGCTGCAATTATTCACAATACAGCAAAAAGTTATTTATTTTATTGCATGCCATATTTTCTATTCTAAGACAATTGTATTGGTGCAAGGACTCAGCTGTTGCATAGTTGTAAAGGTAAATTTGCATAATTTGGTTTTTTTCTTTTTTGCTTTATTTTCCTGTGGAATCAGAAAGCCAAAAACCAGTGACTTTGGGTGAATATCCTATCTAAGCAAAAAAGTCTGCTCAAATTTGGAGGCAAATAGAAATAGCCAAAAGTAGAGTTGAGCCATTTTTAAATTTAACTATTCTTCTGGAAATTCACATGAATGTTGTACTATTCCTAGTAGTTCCTAAGAATTCTATTCATAAGAATTTATAGGTTATTCACTTGTCAGTTTCTCATTTTAAAAAATGGTACAAGTCGAATCATATATTTTTCAATTAAAGATTATTTGGGGCTTTTTTCCCGAGTCAGTACAGATATTACTGTTTTTATGTTCATGTGCTTATGACTAATAATGAAATCTTAGTTTAATACTAAACCAAATTGTAAAGAAGAGGATATTTAAGCCACAAAGTCCAGCTGCAAAAGTTCAGCTGTTAAAATGGTTAAGATGGGCTGGGCTCCTAATAATGTAATTTGCTTGTTTTTGGCTGACCTGTGCTGTGTGAATCAAACAACTGTGATTTTTAAACTAGTTTCATGTTTAGCAAACAATTTCATCAAATTATGGTTTATTCAGCAATTATTCATAAATAAGCCATGGTGTAACATGATGAACTTCATCTATAAATCCATGTAGAAATATTTTTTGAATTCAGAATAAAAATTGAAAGTGAGCAGTAAACTCCATAATTTCACTATAAAGCTTTTTAATGTTGGTGAGTAAGTTTTGTGTGTCAGCTTAATGGATCTTAAGTGGGATATTGCAGTTGTGAACATGTTGATTTTGAAGACAGTAAAGAAGAGCCTGGGCTGAATGGAATGTTTACTTTAATACTTTCCTTCCATTATTTAAACAGGATAAATGGATTTGAATTCTGCCAAATATTTTACACTGTATAAATCTCTCTAAGCCATGGAAGGTTGTGCTGAAAAATTAATTTCTGCATGACAACACTTGTCAGCACTTTTCCATTGAATTTAAAAAATGGTACATAAAGGCAGCCCTAGTAGAATAGGATTATGGTCCTGTTTATGAGTTAAAGAGAATCTAAACTTCCTACCCATTTGGAATAACTTAATTGATGGTTAAGAGAGAGCTGCATTTCTTTTTCAAGTTCAGTATCTGATTATAAAGTTTGAGATTGTTTGCAACTGTTAGCATTGGTTTTTGTTTATTTTTAAATGGGTTTTGTATGATTGGATATTGGGGGTGGGATTCTGTGAAATAACCTAATTCGTTTTTCATTTTCTTGTTTGCATGCCTCAAGGGTTGAAGGCAGTAGTGAGATCAATGATAAAGTTAAATACTTCTCTAATCTTGGAATCAGTTACCTTGTAAATAGTAATAAGATTGTTATCTCTACACGTTAAATCTGCATTTTCAAGGAGAGTCATATAATGCACACCCGAAAATCCCCTACACAAATTTCCTTGTGAAAATTACTGTACAGCTGAGGGCAGAATAATTGCCAGTAACAATCAGCTACAATATGCAAAAGATAGTGAATACCTAAATGCATAAAGTAGTAGGTAAGAGCAAAGAGAAAGATACTGTGGACTAGAATTCCCAACCAGGCATCATCCAGATGTGTAGGCTTTACTCTAGAATTCTCAGCAGTGGCCTTGCTCTCTGGGAATTCTGGAAATCTAAGTCCTCACATCTGGAGAATGCCTAGATTGGGAAAGATCAACTAGATAATATGAGGAAGACTCTCAATGCAGAGTTATGTTGGTATCTGAGCAAAGGGTGGCAAGTTGAGAGCTAAGAGAGGCCGAGAGTGATCCTGGAGTTGATAGAAATCAGTATCAGCTTGAAATTTGCTATTCCTCTTGCAAATCCCTGTCCTGCTTGTTGTGAATCACTGCCAGCCACCTGGCTTTCCTTCAAGTGACAAAGGCTTACAGATTTTTTCCCCCCACAGTGGGACTGTCATGGGTAATGTGGTCATAAAGGGGAATATACCACTTAGATATTGGTAGTGTAGAGGTACTTGGGATGTGGCAAAAGCAGCATCACTGGGAGAAAAGAAATATTGCCAGGGCATAATTGTTCCATGAAAAGAAAGTGGTTTGAGGGACAATCTCTTAGGGCAGAGTTGAAGATCTGTGAGAGGTGTCCAAGCTTAGCAACTTTAAGACTTGTGGACTTCAACTCTCAGAATTTCCCAGCCAGCAAGGGGGAATTCTGGGAGTTGAAGTCCATAAGTCTTAAACTTACCAAGCTTGGCTATCTTGGTCTAAAAGAAGGAACAGCTGGGAAATGAAGGATAGCCAGCTGTATAATCAGGAGTGAGGAAAAACAGAAAAATGTCTGAAAAATTTTGGACTGATCCTCACTTTCCCTTAAGTAAATCATCTGAAGCTTCCTAGTTTTGAAGTCATATTTTCCCTCTTTCTCTAACACAATTTCTGCTTCTTCCTTCTCATCTATGACTATTCATCTGGCTTCTTTTTGGACAGAAGTTTAGCTCTCTTTCAGAAAAGGAGCAGACTCAGCACTGAAAGATCTCAGGCAGGGCCAGGAATTACATCCAGGAAAAGGAGTCCCTCACTCCTGCTTCCAGCCATCCACTTTTGGTCATTCAAAGTATCTACCTATCCTTGCCCAACTCTGTCTGCTACAGGACAGATTGGTGGCCTTTTCCAGTTGATAGGAGAGGGGCGGGAGAATAATCCCTCTCCTTAACTTCGCTCACTGTAGGCTGTAAAGACAACAGTCTTTGCTAGCCTTGTTAATGTGGCAACATGAGCAATAAATTTTATGCAGACATATTTTTTTGGCTGGCTCATGAAATGGAATAACACTTTAACACTCTCATCAGGAAAAGAATTTTGCTGCTCAAGAAAGGTCCAACTGGAACAGGTTCTTTCCCCAAAAAAGAGGGGAGTAGAAGAGGAGGGGACGAGGAAGGAAGAAACAAATCATCCAAAAATTTGCCTTGTACAGTTGTTCAGCACCTCCCTTACTGGGAAAAGTTGTTTCTATACATCCGGCACTTCCTGAATATGATTATTTTGGCTCTTTAGATACGTACTATTAGATATAATAACATCAATTTCATCTTGAGGTGAAAATACTGCAGACATAGAAATCACATTGTTGAATTCTGCTTAAAAACCACTGAAAAAAAGCATAGATTTCAGCCTGCTGGCTTCGGGAATTCTGGGAGCTGAAGTCCAACCATCTTAAAGTTCCCCCTCCCCCATTTTTTTTAAAAAACCACTGCCTTAGGACATTTAGTCTCTTAAAAAATACTGATTCCTTGTTTCTGATTTAAACCCTCATAGAATTCTGGGACTTAAAATCTATTCATCTTAAACTTGCCAAGTTGAGTCGCTTAAACACTGATTTAAACAATTAAAGAACCAATTAACAGTTTGGTTGCTTAATCATTTAGTCTCAGAAAATAATGATTCCTAATAAGCATTTTAAAGCCACTAATCCTAATGTCTGTTGTACAGATCATGCACTTCACCAGCAAGTGAATAAGGATTCAGGCATGACTTCATTAGCAATGGGGAAGGGAAAATAAAATGTTTGCAAATGAATTAAATTCACTAAAAGAAGAGTGTGACACTTCACTCTGAAAACAAAGTCTCCTGCACATAGGTTGCTGTTTACAAGACTCATGTCCTGGATAGGTTTGCTGCTCCAATATAGAGTTTTTTAAATAAAAAATAGTAGTGTCCAATGTTTAATACAAAACTGATAAGAGATTAGTAACTACTGTAAGTTAACCATTTCACTTTTATCAAGTTGTTTTCAGCTCCTAGTTACATCACAGATAGATTTTCTCCATGACAATTTATCCCTAATCTGTTCTTTCTAGTCTACCAATGGTGTACTCATCACTACCATAATAATTGAGTTCATTCACCTCTCTGCTGGTCATTCTCTTCTCTTTCCTTCTACTTTCTCCAGCATTACAATCTTTTCCAGAGAGCTGAGATTTTGCATAATGTGTTCCAAGTAGGATAATTTGAGCCTAATCATTTGTTCTTTGAGTGAGAACTCTATATATGTTGATTTGTTCAATGATCCATCCATTTGTTTTCTTGGCTGTCCACTGTATTCTCAGGAGTCTTCTCCAACACGAAAGAAGACAAGCATCAATGCTCTTCCTATCCCGCTTCTTTAATGAACAGCTTTCACTTCCATAGAATGTCACAGGTTTGGCTTGGTTCTGATCTTTGTAGGTATACTATACATATAGACTATACTACTCCTTTTTTGCTTATTTATTTATTTAAAAAAATCATATAACTGACCATCTTATAAGCTCTAAGCAGCATACTGTCGCAGACAATAACATAAATTCAAAAAGAGAAAGATATAATATAGAATGCCAGATACAAAAGCCAAGGCCCCTAACGCATAATCCTCACTCAACACATCCACCATTATCTCTGTTTCCCTCAGCTCTGCTTGCAGAAATTGTATATACTAAGTAAGACATGTAAATTGTTCCAAGAAAAGGCCTCCAGCTACATGAATAAAAACATTTACTTTCACACCTTTCATTTCCCTGTTCTCAGAAGCAGATGGGAATTTGTGAGACTTATGCTGCCTTGAGTAATTCTACTTTGGTGCCGTCAATCAGGATTAAAAGACTGATGAGATTGCAATTATCAATGGATGGAACCTGTAATTTTGGGAAGTTTCATTGATCGATTGTAAGTTTTAGTTTGCCTTAGGTATTTATTTGGATAGAAATGATATATGTGTATATGGATGTCTCATGCATGCACAGAATACACTAATGAAATATATAAAGATATTTGTACACTTCCACAGACCCATACATGTAAAGATTCTGAGAGACTTGAGGAAATAATGTTCATCTTAGTCTTCTCTTCTCACTCAGCCTCCATTTCAAAGCCTTAAACATATTTTTCATGGGGCTTCTCTGGTGTGTAGCACCTACTGTGGCATAGTTGCACCCTAATCTTTTCAGAAAACCTCCTGAAAAAAAAATTGCTCAGATATGCACATCAAAAGACACACATAGAAGACTGCAAGGGCAGGATTACTGTGCACAACCATATATCCCACCTCCATCTGAACAGAGTTTGTATGCTTCACATACACAAGGCTCCAGATTCACTGACTAACAGCTTCACTTAATTCTCTGAGAAGTTGAGAGCTAGGGCAAAGATAAGCCCTAGGGTCAGTGAAACAGTTTAGCATACCCAGGGGGTTTGTGGTCACTTAAAAACTTTTTCAAAATTTAATGCTTTCGGTTTCTTTTATTGGTCAGATCTAAGCCCCCCCCCCTCTTCAACTGCTGCAACCTGCATTTTGTTAAATACATAAGTGAGCTGTTGCAGTACTCCCACATATCTCATCCACTGGATCAGTAATGTACTCCCTTTATGTGGTAAATGAATTTAGCTGATTAAAAAGAAGCAACGGTACTCTCTCTCAAATGCAGTTCATCTCATAATTACATACGGTAAAGGTAAAGGTTCCCCTCGCACATATGTGCTAGTCGTTCCCGACTCTAGGGGGTGGTCTCACCTCTGTTTCAAAGCTGAAGAGCCAGCGCTGTCCAAAGACGTCTCCGTGGTCATGTGGCCGGCATGACTAAGTGGCAAAGGCGCACGGAACTCTGTTACCTTCCCACCAAACATGGTCCCTATTTTTCTACTTGCATTTTTACATGCTTTCGAACTGTTAGGTTGGCAGAAGCTGGGACAAGTAATGAGAGCTCATTCTGTTACACAGCACTAGGGATTCGAACCGCCGAACTTTCTGATCGACAAACTCAGCGTCTTACCCACTGAGCCACCGCATCCCTATTTACATACGGTAAATGTGGGTAATTCTATGGATGCATCCATGTGATTTTCTGGACAACAGTATAGAAATTGTTTACCACTGTCATTTAGGATATTTTTTCAGTTTTCTAGTCCGGGTGTCAGCCCTGAAATTTACTTGTGGTCTCCCATTCAGAATTAACCAGGTCTTATCCAAGTTAGTTTTTCAATTCAAACCAGATTGAATAAGTATTGTGCTACCTGCTGGTAAAACCTCAACAAAAACTTTTTAAAAGTGATACCGTAATACAGAACACCTTCAGTCCATCCACTCATCTGGCACCCCATCCATAAATCTATCATTAGCAACAGAAGAGTAAAATCTAGGAACATTCAGGTTTGCCACTGAATGTTTAAACTTGATCCATTGTGCTAAATCATACAACCATGTTTTATTGAATAAAGTGCAGTTTGTTGAGTTGGCATAATGAGAGGCATAAATAAGAGGTAGGTCACTTTTTAGTGCCAGGGAATTGAAGTTAATATTTCTGGAGAGCAGTGGATGGGACACTGATACAAAATGGAAAGAGCTGTCCCATCCATGTGGATACAGCTAGACTTTTTAGGGCTTTGTTTTTAATTGAGCTGGGAGAGTTGGATGATTTTCATTTTTCATGTGTTAAAGCCACCTTAGGTCTTTTACTAAAGTGTTTGGGTTCTCTGTTTCAAAATGAAGAAGAATTTCTGACTTGGGAGCAAGGAAGTTCCAAAAGCCATTTAAAAAAGGGTTGGGGACTTATTTTCAGATGATAAACTACCAGAGAGGCATTTACTGATTGCTGTTCATTTTCAGAATTTTATTAGCTTCCTCAATATTATTTGCAATCTAAGTGCAACAAAGGATGATATCCACTCCATCTTACTGTAGACAAGTTCCAAACCATGGAAGGTAAATAAGTAAATCTTAGGATGTTTAAATTTAAATATTGAAGGGCATGACTTGTTATTTGGATGGCATGCATATTTGATATATGAGAAAAAGGTGGATACTGCTTTTAAAGTTCATATATTGAGAAG